>JAWWMK010000008.1:1555713-1586626 GCA_035047105.1 Galeopsomyia nigrocyanea
TAGTTCCCGAGGACTTTTCCAATGTTCACGAGCATTTTCCGACACTATATACCTTCAAAAAGAAGAGGAAAAAGGTCGGGAAGCCTTAGCATTAAAAAAAATTTTCCATTCTAGACCCCAGAAAAGTGTTTTTTTTAAGGATATCGTCATATATATAAGAATGAAGACGTCAACGAGGCGCGAATTGGGAAAAATAACGTTTGATCGATTTAAGTAGCTTTGATTGATACAATGTAGTCTCGCTGTGACGACAATCGCTCTCAATTATCAACACGCGCACACGTGGAGCTAATTCAGAAGACTAATTCAACGGTAAATGTAAAAGTGAATTTTACGAGCTTTAAAAGCACGTGCAATGATCTCCTTGTAAAATAAACCGGTATTATATAAAAAAAATATCTCTCATGCCGAAACGATCCCTAAAATAGCCTCGCTTGCGTTGTGGCATCGATATTTATATTAGCTGCAGTTACATATACACGCGTACACGGACACATCAGTGGCTTTAATTAGAAAAACAGCGTTGTATATAGTTGGCTGACAATAGGCGCGCGCGCGATTGGCACAAGCGCCAAACTGTATAGCGGCAGCTTACAACTCCCGCAAAAAAAAAAAAAAAAAGAAAAAAGCAAGAAAAACGTTGGTAATCAGCAATTTTCCAATTTCACTCGAAAGACTACTCGTCCACTTGGAAAATAGCGAAAGAGAGAGAGAGAGTGGGACGCTCGTAGCATCGCTAATAAAGTAGATAGAAGGAAAAGAGCGAACGAGTGGAGCTACTTCCTCTCTCTCCGACATAATATAGAGTGAAGTTTCGTACCTGGTCGCGCGTGGCAATGACATTGGGTTCTCTAGACGTTGGCGTAGATCCAGGATGCGGCAGCAGCAACTTTGTCCCGCGATCGTATCGTCTCGTACACTGCTCGGACAAATTTATTGCAAGCTTGGCTGTCACGTCACGCCCCCTCCTCGCACATTACACAGAGACGCCTGAGAGATAAGCTAATTCGCGATTAGCATTATTATGTATGTGCGATTAACTAATACTGAAAAAGGATGTGGGATGTAGTATGTAAATAGGAGGAAAAAAAAACAGACTGATTAATTTTTGTTGCTTGATTTTAACCAAACGAAACTTTATTCTGTGTCCTGTCGAACGACGACAGAACCATATATATAACGCACGGTATACACAGTTTCAATAATAATCATAATAATAATAATAATAGTAATAGCAAGTGTGTCTGACTTAGCTATACGTTACGATATATACAATACAATATACAGATACAGTGTACAAAAGTATAAAAAATAATTTAGCGACTCTCTGCAGTATATAGCAGTAACAGCGCGCGGCTGCCTCATTCTCTCAACATATATACTCGAGTTCTCGATATCGCAACTATCTCTCTCGATACTTTTTTTTTTCATAATATACACACGCACACACTATCACACACGTGCTACGCTATTTTCTATATTCACTCGAGAACCATTTTCTTCCCCCCCTCGAAAG
Source organism: Galeopsomyia nigrocyanea (assembly GCA_035047105.1). Lineage (NCBI taxonomy): Eukaryota > Metazoa > Arthropoda > Insecta > Hymenoptera > Eulophidae > Galeopsomyia > Galeopsomyia nigrocyanea. The sequence continues at coordinate 1,557,230 of JAWWMK010000008.1, forward strand.
TTTATATACATACATAGAGGCGCCGAGAGGCGAAAATGCCCAATTTACATCTATACACAGAGACTAGCTGAGATCGCGTAATATAGTGACGCGCGCGCGCGCGTCCTGAGTCGATTTTCTCACACACACGTACACATTGTCACACTAGCTAGCGATATGGCTTTAGCTTACTTGGCGTCGCCGACGCCTTCCTTATAGTCTTTAGCCTATAATCGAGGAAAAAAACAACGAGTTGCTGCATTGCAAGTTGCAAGCTCCTCCTTCTCCTCTTCACGCGCTCGGTAAGATCAGTCTATTATTTCGCGCTCGCTTATTTCTTCTTTTTTTTTTGTAAACTCTCTCTGTGTGTCCCGAAGCGCGTGCAAAAATTAAAAGAGCGCTTTCTCTCTCTTTCGAAAGTTTTATAATACTAAAAATGGCGTAAAGAGCGCGTTCGCCAAAAAAATAAAATAAAAAAGAAAGAAAGAACAAAAATGAGATTTCCATAATAGAGTCGCCGAAGCGCGCGCTCGGAATGACTTTTTTTTTTTGTAAACCAGTGGCCCGTTTTTTTTTGTTGCTGTTAACGATAATTATTGCTCACGGCGAAAATTGCTTTTTTATATCTAGGATGCATGCATACACACGTAGGTACATACATACATTGCACAGGAGCGTCGACCTTGCGCGACAGTCGATGATTGAGGTCAAATAGAGTGGCGCGCGTCAGCCTCGTGACGCTTTTCTCTATATACAAAGAGCGAAAAATTCTTCTTTTTTTCTTTTTCTTTTTTTTTTATTGCGCTCGAGTCCAACTGACCGTACGTATGTGTACATATCAGGCTGATTTATCCGTCGTGATTCCGTTTTTTCTTCTCCTTTTCAACGTGAACGCGCGTAATAATAATACCCGTTACAATACGCGACGTTATATGACGTATACACAACTGCCAAATCGGACAACTTCCTCGCTTTGGCTCTCTCCTTTTTAGTCACGCTATCGCTATATTATACTATAAAGAAAAAAGGAAGAGAGAGAGAAGTCGAAAGGCTGACGCAATTCCGTGTAGTTTCCTTTCTCGTCGTCACGAAAAAAAGAAAAAAAGAGAAAAAAAAATCGTTAGTCATACACACAAAAGCGCAAAACGACAACGAACGTCTCGCGCGCGAGCGCAGTCATTAGCCGCGATGAGTTTACGGAAAGGCCTGATGAGCGTTTCGTCGCGACTTCATCCGATAGATATCTTCATGCTTCTTGTGTCTGTGTCTGTATTTTCGCGTAAGATCGTTAGGAACGCATCAGGCATCAGCAGCTGTCGATCTTCGTCGATCAAACGCTCGTTTGTATGTGTGTATTGGATTTTCGGTAATGGCGCTTTTCATGCACAGCTCATGTCATTATAATCTATATATTTTAGAGTCCTCATGGAAGAAGGACATTGGTCATCATCATCATCGTCATCATCGTCGTCGTAGTGAACACGTTTGCGGTTAGAACCTCTCGCGCTGGCTGTCGTCGTCGTCGCGATTGGAAGTCGGCTGCTGTTCGAGCGCGGGTATGACCCGCTCGAGAGGCGACTGAAGTGCAGCAGCAGCAGCAGCGGCGGCGAGTCTGCGCCTGCTGGCGGCAGGTCTGACCCTGGAATAGTCAGCCGTGAGCATGAGTAGAATCCTGGTTCCCAGCAGCCGGGATTTGGCCACCAGGAGAACGTGCTTCTACGCGGGCGGTGGTTGGGCCGCTGCCGCCTGGATGGGCAAACTGATGACGTAGATGTCGAGCTTCTCGCCCGTCGGCCCCTTGTCCGCGATCTCCGCGTAGTTCACCGAGTCGTAGGGCGGCGGCGCGAACAGGTGGTAAGGCGGTGGCGGCGATTCCGTGACGATCGTTTGGTTGCTGCCCGCGGCTCCGGGGGCGTTGATCACCTCGCCGCGCTGCGTGTAGGGAATGTTGAGGGGGCTTCGGGCACCGCGGCGACAGCACCACTCGGAGCAGCTGACTATGAGGAAGAAGGCGATGAGGCCGCCGAACGAGCCGATGTACCAGACGATCGACCACGGGTCCAGTGGACTTTGACCGTCGCTGCTGTCTGAAACAGAAAAAGAAACGAAAAGATTTGAATGAGCTTGCTTGCGTCTTTTGCAAATGACGCGCGGCTTTACGGGAAATTACCGATTCGATCTCCCGAATTCAGCCAGTCATAGAGGCAGCGTCATCGGCTTCTTATAAAATCTACTTGTTAGATTCTCGAAAAATATTCGTGCTCGCTCTCGCAAGCTAATTGAGGAAACGAGGAAGCGTCATTTAAATAACATTAACGTCTTCTTCTCGATCGTTTTCCGTATTACGCCACGTAATCTCCACGAGTGACATTAACGCGTATAAGAATGTCGAAGCTGGCGGCGTGCAGGAAAGTTCGAAGCGCAAAGTGGAGGGATAAAACTCGCAGAGTCGTGGGCGATCGGATCCCCTTAAATATGAATGAGAAAAGCCGCGAGACGGACGTCTATCGATATACATATATATAGCGATATATACATCGGCGAGACGAGAGGGACTTTTGAGTTATTTAAAAGTTTCGCGGTGCGCGCGGTTCGACGTACTTTCCACGAAGAGAACTTTAGAGAGAGAAAAAAAAAAGAAGAAGACGAAGTCCGATTATTGAGTTTTGCCTGTTGCCCCCTCTTGTGCCAGAGATTTGCTGATATTGCCAACTCTCTTCGCGAGAGAAAGAGAGAGGGAGAAACTCAAAGGCAATTTGTCGTTTTATCGAGCGTGCATAATTCAAAAATATATATCCTGATACTTTTTTCCCCATTTTTCTCTCTTTCATTTGTTTTTTTTTTGAAAGGTACGCGTACATCACTTCGATCACCCCAATGTCGCTACTACTTTGAAGTGGTATATGACAAATTGAAATAGCTCGCGACGTTATTGTATAAACGTAAATAGCTTTCGATAATTCAACGCCCAAACGCGATATAAGCTCCAAAATTAGCGTTAGTCGATTACCTCCTGTGTATAGCGAATATATACAGCCAAGCGATATTCGCGAGTTTAATCAACTACCCCGCCCATCCTTGCTTCCCCGCACGTCGCGTCAATATTAATTTTCAGAAAATTCATCAGTATACACACCCACGCGCATCTCTCTCTGTGTAATCAATTTGTTAATCGAGAAATATATAGCCCGTATTATTTTATCTGGCAGAGTATCGTTTTCAACAAAAAAAACAACAAAAAAAAAGAAGAAATTAATCATCGGGCGCACGTCACGCAAAAGTTAAGTACCCCGTCTCGTTATAAAGTTCGTCATGTTTTATTTATCCTGATTAGCCTTTTCTCGCTCGCTCGCTCGCGGTAAATAACAATTTCTCCACTCTGCACTTGACTCATCCAAGGTCAGCTCTCGGCGAGCGCGTATTATCTGAATATCTCGTGTACAGAGGTGAATCCTACGTCGATATAATATAGACCTTTCCGCGAAGAACGTGCCTTATCCGATTTCTCTCTCTTTCAACCTGTGAGTCAATGAGTGACTCGTATATAATTAGATTGTAAACGACGCAAAAAAAACGAGTAAATTTGACAAAGTTGCGCGAGAGGACAATGGACTGAAGTAATATAGCAGTAGATAGTAGTCATCAATAAATGAAAGTGCAATGGTGAAGCTATAGACTGACACACATACACACTTTAGTCCCGCGTATAATTCTTCATTTACATATTCATGTGCTATAACGTTCGCGGCGGGATAGGTCGCGCGGGCAAATTTTTGGAGTAAGCGTATTCATAACGTCGAGAGTGAGAGAGAGAGACAGGCGGAGAGGCAAAAACAAACTGAGCGCTCGAGCGAAATGTAAATGGCATTCGGATGAGACGTCGTAGTCGTCGTCGTCGTTTCGGGTAGCATCTTGCGAGTCAAGGATTTGGAGATGGATAGCGCTGGCGCAAGCAAGCAAGCGAGCAAGCGAGCAAGAGAGATGATGAAATCTAGATGAAAATCGTGCAATTTCGTGCGGCTTACAGATTGAATTACGAGATTGAACAACCGTTTCTCTATCTCTCGCGCTACGATATTACCTGTTGCTGAAAGAACAAAACGATTGAGCTTTTCTTCCCCCATTCGAGAAACCAAAAAAAAAATCGTACCGCACTTTGTATACATACACCATGTGTGTGTGTAAAGAGAGCAATGGAGGATTGTCAATTACTAAACAAAACAAAAAATGAGAATCCTCGCGGCGGGGTTATATAAAAAAGAGAAGCGGAAGAAGAAGAAGAAGAAGAGAATGTTTATGTATGAGGCCGCGAAAACCTGTTGATAGCTCGAGCTTCCCCCCACTACGACAGCCGAAGATTCTCGAATGAAAAATGCATGCGATCACTTTCAGATGCTAATGGAGCTCTTATCAAAAATTTGCATCTCGCCTATGTCCTTTTTTTTTCCTTCTTCCTCCTCCTCGACGCTACAATCTCAAATTCAAATCCCATCTCTGACTCACGAGGACGACGACGACGACAGCAGCAGCAGTCTCCTTTTTTTCTTCTCTACTACCGCTGCTGCTGCTGCTCGTTAAGAAAAGGAAACGAAGCTTTCCACCTGAGCAAGCAAGGGCCGGTCGTAGTCCATAGAATCGATCCCCTGCGAGCTGCATATACATATACGCTAAAAGCTCCGAGCACCGAGCTTGAGGAAACGAGCGACGCCTAGGTGAGCGTCTTATACGTGACTCGAGGCAATTATGCGTCCTGCCCTGCAGCTAATTCGCAAGAAATGACCATCGCTGAGAGAGAGAGAGAAGCACCTATATACGGCGACGAAGAGGCTTCTCTCTCCGGGGTCTCGTGTCCCAAATGGAAACGAGCAAACCGACCACCCCAACGGATTAAGCTGTGTAATCGGGTTTTATTGCGATCTGTTGCACTATCCCCGCACCGACGACGACCGCGCTTTTCAGGATTCATTCCTTTTCAAAAAAAAAGAAAATAACCCTCTCGTTGTCGTCTTATGAAATTAGAGCAACGCGATAACAATGGAAACCCGCCGCACGCCAGCGTCGCCCTTGTTTGCGCTAATTTTTAGATTAACTTAACGACTTTATACACACGCGTGCGTCTGTGTGCAGTAAAACTGATTTGGCTATACGCGTGTTTGCATTTACAATCGAGTTTCTTCGAGAAAAGTTCTTCTTTTTTTAAAAAATTATTCAATTTGCACGAGTTAAGTTAAATGTGTGCGGAGCGAGTTTAAAAACACTTTCACGTCGCTCTTCGCTACTCGTGACAATGTGCATTAAAAGAGATTACCGCGCGCGAGAGAGACGTGCGTATGTATGCTCGAACGAGTCAGTTGAATTTTATCAAAATTATCCAGTTGGAATTAAATGCAGAATATCCCAAAATATATATATTCGAACTGTTATATATACACGTAGAGAGTCCAGCCACTTTGATCGATTGCTGATCCGAGGTGGCATAATAAATTAACGAGGCCGATTTTACGACGACGGGGGTGTATACGGGTGCGAAACCACCGATAAAGCCGTCAAACACAATCGATATATTGAATTTTACAGCGAAACTTTGGCTATAATAAAATTTGAGCGCGTATAGCCGTAATAAATTTTTTTTTCCTTTTAATTTCGAAAAATTGTTTCACACGCCACTCACTTCGCCTGCATAAAGTTTCGCGTCGACAGCCGTAAAAAAAGAGAAAAGTTTGAAAATTTTAACAACTTTGTTTTATATCGCTCTCTCGCGATTTTATACCAAAGCAGGCAAAATTTCATTCGACGTTTGCATTAATGAAAAAAAAGGGGGGGGAATTGTATAGACGAGCGACGTGGTTTTTGGATAGATTAAATGGTGACGCTTTTGGGTCTCTCTTCAATTGACTTTATGAATAAGGGATGTAATTTTGTGTAAATGAAGATTTGCAGAGTGTCAGTGCAGGGCGGGCGAGAGAACTGGCAACTCGAGTTATATCCGCAAGCTATGAGCGCCGCACGCCGGGAGTACTTAAAAGAAGATTGATACGAAAAGTTTTGCTTGCCCGCGCGCGTCGAGGCTTCATTGTGTATACTTATTCAAATTTCGCGCGACGCGCATTCTAAAAATATCATCGCTCAACTTTCTTTTTCTTCATTCCCGCCCGCGCGATGGTTTATATACCTTATGTATAATGCGCAACCGAATATAACGAGGCTTTATTAAAGTCTCCGCTGCTTTCTCGCTTGAGAATTCGCTCGATAAATTCTCATAGTCATAGTCATAGTCGTCGTCGTATAGCTGAAGTTTCGGTCCTCTCTCTACGGGCACAAATCATAATCAGCTCGCGAAACTATTTGCGCAGTTGCAGTGTGCCAAACAACCGCAATTACTAATCCCCAAACTTCGCGCAAAACATCAACAAGCCAAATGTGTGTGTCTGTTAGTTAAATCCCGTATCGACAAAAGCAATTTTCGGATAAATGAAATTATGTATAGACGCTGTTCGGTTACACTTACCGTCGGACATATCCTTGCCACCGCGATTGCGGTGACTATTGCCTGCGCTGGCTTTGTCGGCTTCGCTCTCGAATTCGATCACGTAAACGGTCTGTCCACCCGGCGAGGCTGCCGCTTGTACGCCCATCATCGACGAAAAATCATCATCGTCTTCGTCATCATCGCCATCGTCGTCATCATTTTCGTTCGCTGTCGTCTTCGTGGATTTACGAGATGCTCCATTGTCCGTCGTCATGGAACTCAGCGACGAACCTGCACAAAAAGAAAAAAAAAAAACAAATTCAGAGGTTATATACGTTTTATTTCGCTGAATATTCAGAGAGATAACGTCGAGAAGTTATTTTTGCTCGGTAGTAGGTATAATCGCGTAGAGATCGAAACTCGTTTTGGCCGCGCGCGACGCATCCAACGGAAGAGTTCTTTTTTTTTTCTTTATCCGCAACGTTTAATTTCCACATAAAGAACTTGCGACTCGCTCCTCGCGAAAACATAATTCGTGCTCTAAGTCTTCCAGTAAAAAAAAAAATGAGAGAAGAAAGAAAGAATCCTGAATAAAATTAAGTTTATTCGCGGAGGCGTTGGTGCCTGGGCCGAGCGGCGTAACTGTAAAAACACGTATCTCGAAAGTCGTAAATCCGCGACGAAGCTGCTGCGGGCTTCCGCGTAACGCGTTTAAACTCTGCTCAGCTGGCCGTCTTAATACAACAAAATCGACGCAACAATTACGTGATGTGTATCCTCTTCTTTTCTTTTTTAGATTAATTCCGTCGTCAATTTTTCTCGTTTAATGAACGCGCCCGAGTGGCCTTCGAACGACTGTAATCGTGCGTGTGTGTGTGCGTCGAACATGTTAAAAAGGTTTTCTTTTTTCTAGCTCACGCGGTTGTGTGTTTACGCAAAGCCTTATCGGCATGGTTATTTATAAGTCGCTCGTGGCGAGCCTACAGCAACACCTGCGCGAGTATATGTATATAGCGAATTAGTCGAGAGTTAACGTCCGCTTACGCACTTGATGTTTTATTCATGAGTTGCGGCTGACAGATTTTTCGACGTAATAAGAATTGTCGTCGCGTGTTTGATCAAACAATTTATGAAGAATTTTTTATCTCTCTCTTGCTTGCGCGTGTCTATTAATCATTGCTCGAGTCGCGAAGAAAGTGATCGAGGTCGCGAAAGGACGTATACACCTATAAAACGCCGCTTGTTCGTCTAAAAATATTTGATCTACTTTTAAGCTCTCTCCAATATTAAATCCCTGACGCTTGTGTCCTCGCGCGACTCTTCTTTTTTCTTTTTTTATTCATCGGTCAACAAACAAACCCATCAGCAATGCAAACGTATTAAAGCGCAAAATCAGGTCTGTAATAGATAGTAGTAGTTGTCGTAAACGCTCGAGCAAAGCGAAGAGAGTGAGTATTAATAGGGAACCGGTTGGAAAGGCAGCGTCAGCTCGCGATCCCATTAAAAATGTGTCCTGAATGTTTGACGCCCATGCGAATGTAAGTCGCGCTCTCGGCGCAGAAACTCCTCGACGGGAGAAGATGAATTTTTGATAACGTACCGATCGATCGTACAACCCGCGGGGGCCATTTTAATTTTTAATAATACGCTCACACACACACACGCGCGCACGTTCAATATTCGACTTGATTTGATATGGACGATCTCTTGTTCCGTCGTTTTTTTTTCTTACGATGTAACCTGTAGATTCCCTCGGGTTGTTGTTTTTTTATTTATTAAACGCAGGATCGATGGGAGGCAGAAAAAAAAGTACAATCAATCAGAAAGCTCTTCGGGAGTGGCATGTATACGTACGACAAAGAATACACGTGGAATCAATTGATCGATAGACGAGTACTAAAAAAAAGTTGAATAATTGTACAGGTGTCGATAGGTTTAACTTTTTTTTTTCCTGCACGAATGTATATCGCGAAGAAGAGATAGCGCCGATCTCGCGAGTGCTAAAATAAGCTCGGGGCGAAAACTGGCTTTGCTCGCGATGGAAAGCCAAGAAGAAGAAGAAGAAGGAGTGACCGGTCGCGCGCGCGTCTAATTATAAACCTCTCTCTTTCTCTCTCGGTTGGAGAAAACTGCAGTCGCGAGCGAAAAAAAAAGAAGATACAACAAAGAAATCGAAAGAAACGTGCCACTGGGACGAGTATCTTCTTCTCGAGTGGCGATTCGATCGTCGTCGCTACGGTCACGTTCAACATTTTGAAGGGTTTTTTATTATTTTTTTTTTTAAATCGATCGACGAACTGAAGTAGCTTAATTCAATAGCGTTTATATTGTTGTTTCGCAAGAGCGCGCTCGCGCGCTTGTAATCGAGTTGTCGTCGTCGAGGGGTGAAGGGGAGGAGCGTTAATGAAAAGAGCAACTCGCGCGTGCGAAACGAGAGAGAAAGAGAGAGAGAGAGAGAATCGATAATTCGTTTTTGCACGATAAACTTTGCAGCGTCGCTAAAGGGACGAGAGAGAGAGCGCGATTTATGCCTCATAATTACCGAGTTTGCACCCCACCAAATGAACTCGTAATGAGCCCTGTTTTCAGAGCTTCTTTGATTATCTAATTAGCGTGGAAAAGCTTCGAACGAGCTTCTCTCTCTCATTGAAGGATCGATACTCAACTCGACTTTTAGCTTGGCAGAACTTTTGCCGTATATACCGCCAACGATTACAGAAATGTACAAGCAAGAGGAAAAAAAAAATACGATTTTTTTATTGGTTTTAACAGTTATCAAACGAAAATAATTGCTTGCGCGGCGAACGCGAAAGTTGAATAATTAGCGCGCCGTGGTCTCCCAAATCAATTTAAGCCTTTTGCTCGGTGGCTCGAAGGATGGCCTGCTGCTGTTCTTCCGGTTTGGCAAAGTATACAACGCCTAATAAACTCGATTAGCCTTTAGAAGCTCTGTCTGTGGCTGAAAAGTTTTTGGCCCCTTTCCTCACTCTCTTCCTCCCGGTACATAAGGACACTATAGGCAGCAAGCGCGAAATCCGATTCGATGTCGGTCAACTTTGCCCGTTAATCGCGTTTACGCCGCGCACCACTCATTTATCGACGCCTCTGTATGTGTATGTTTGTATGTACCTGTCCCTCCGCAATGAGGATGAACGACCGACGAAGAAGAAAGAGATAATAAAAAAAAAAAAAAAAAAAACAAGCGACCGAGTTTTGTTGGTTTTGCACCTGCACTCGCGCGTCGTCGTTCGTCCCACATGCTGTTTGCAATGGTTATTCGCTATATATACCGGTGAGAACAGTCAATATTCCACGGAACTGTTCGCTCGCGCGTTCCCGCGAGCTCTGGGATAATTTAATATTTTCATTGTGCACGGGCGCTCGCGAGCGAACGTTTTCGACTGAATAAACTTTGCTGCTTTTTTTTTCTTCTCGCGGATGTGTGTGTGTGTGTGTATTTGTCGTTAACTCGCGACATTACGAATTAATTTGCTGTTTATATCCGCGGAAAATGTAATCGTTTTATCGGATTTATGTAGATACGTTTTTAAAAAAAATTTATCACTCGTTCACGCAAGTTATTGGGTTACTTTTGTTCATTTCTTTTTCTTTGTTTTTGTTTTTTTTTCATGACTTACCGGGACCTTAAATACAGCCATTAATCAGAAGATTACTTTGCGCGGGAGCCAACATCTTAGCTAATGCAAATACTACTCCGTCTTTAATAAAACCGCATTCAGCTGAGCCGCAAGCACTTAATGGCCCATAAAATAGTGCTCGAGAGCTTGCAATCTTTACGGCTCTACCGGAGGAGAAAAAAGAGGTGGGAGAAAGGGAGAGAAAAAAAAACGAGAACTAGCATCTGCCTTGAAAAGACGCTCGGCTGCGTGCGAAAATTTGAATACCTTTATCAGCTGTATAGTACAACGCGACGTAGTCTGGAGGTACAAAAAATTTGCCACGGAGGACAAAGGAAGTATAGACAGAGAAGGTAGTACTCGATTATTATGCCGAGTGTCTGGGATGCTTGAATCTCCTTTTTTTTTTTGCCAACCCCTTTGAGTCTACTCGTGCGGTCGTTATGCTAATGCGCGCGCGCCTATACCTTCCCCACACTCGACCTCTTGTTTACCTTTTGCCAACACAAACACTTTCTTTCTTTCTTTCTTTTTTTGGACGTTACAAATTGTGCCGATATATAACTCGCCTATTATAAACGTCAATGAGCGAGCTAGAAAGAAAAATATATATCAGCGCTGTTAACAACCAACAGACGGCAGTTCGATAACAGGCCAATCATAATTCGATCGCCGAGAGCCGCTAGTATATATAGAGCGCTATATAGTGAAGCGTGTGTCGAGGAATTAATGGGAGTCGATGAACCGCCATTTGCTCCAATAACCACTGATTTATGGGCTCCAAGATTTTTCCGCGTGTATCGGCTATTTCCGTCGATTCGCCGCGCGCGCTTACAAGGCCACCACCGCCGGCCGCACGCGATAACATTGTTACTCGTTAGAAACGAAAATTATTACTGGCTTTTCTACTGCGATTTCGACATTCTCTCTCTTGGCAAATAGTACATTTTTCGCTTTTTTTTTTAACGAGTGTTTGCACACCAAGCGGTTTTAACGATTGTTTGTCATACATTTCGCTCGATGAGAAAAAAAAAAGGCGAAGTTTTTTTTTTTGTTTGTTTGTTAATTGCACGATGCGGTTTTTCCGATATAATAAACTAGCGCGCGGCGGGCGGGGCGTTTTATCGCTGACGAATGTCTGCGATGCGCTTTGGATTTGTCTGACGAATTGCTCGGCTGCACGGCTTTCGCGGCAAGTTATTGTAGATATACATGTATACAAGTGGAGCACGCGAGGGAGAGGGGAAAGGAATTACCGAGCAGTTTAAGGGGGCGCTCGGAATTTCTAGATCTCTACCTCTCTCTCTGACTTTGGTGTGTATGTATGTAGGTGTATATACACAAGCTGCTCGTTATCTCTCGCTTTTGCGCGATGATTTTGCGCGAGCGGGTTAAGCGTCTTGGAAATGCCAAGTATGTATTTAACGCCTTGTTTTTCATTCTGCTTCAACCTCGAGAATAATTGCAAGCTTCCTCTTAAGGCTGCACCGAGCTTGTGGGAATAATTCTCTCGTTGAAAGCTCGTGGTATTTATTTATTTTCTTTTTAATTTTCGGTTTGTTTGTTGGAAAATTTTCGGATGTAATTTATGGAGGGTGGATTTGCGGCGCGCGCGCTCGTGATTTATCTTGTTAAAACTGGAATTTAGCGACGTCGAATCCTCGTGGGCGCTGTATACGTGTGTGTGTGTGTGTGTACGCTCGCGAGTATTTTGATAATGTTGATTAATTTGCGAAAATGGTTTCCTTTGCAAGAGAGATTTTACAAATTCTACCTGCGTCAAAGGTGTATATTGCCAAAACACGTATTCGCTTAATTTCACGCCAGAAAAAAAGAAAATAAAGACGAACCGCATTATATATATTATACTCTGTTCTCGCTTGCTTGAAATACTACGGCTAATCCGGAGCGCGACTCTCCAATTTTTCCTCATTTTCTCGCGAAGCGCACGAGCTTTTTCTTTCCCTCGTTTTTTTTTTACACAAAGATAAAAAAAAGAGAGAGAGAGAGAGAGAGAGAGAGAAAGAAGAGAGTAGGGTCGTGTAAGTTATCCGTCATATTTCTAATTTAACGGTGTCGAACGCAGAGGAATAACGGCCCGGGAGCGAAATCTGGCACACAGATTTTGGCAGCAGCGCGCGATAAACTGGCCGCTCTCTCTCTTTCTATCTCTCTCTTTCATTTTTTTTTTTTTTTTTTTGTCCACCGCCATCATTCTGCACGGACTCTCTCCTCATTTTTTCCGTGTCTCTCTTTATCTCTATTATCTCTGTACGCTATATACTCGGCAGAGTTATTTTCGGAGCGTTGCATTGTAAGTGATTGCTATGTGACAACAAAAAAAGGGGGAGGAGGTAAAAACGAGTGTATCTGTTTGCCGTACGATTGGAATATTGATTAACTTTGATGATCGTGGGCGAATTTTTTTTTTTGCAGAGGTACGTTTTGTTTATTTTGAACCGCCGTGTGTGCTGAAAAAGAATGACCGCGCGCGGTCGCGATATATACGTATAATGTTTGTTGTTTGTTTGCAGCGCTGCGCGAGCTAAGATAGTATTATCCGTGACACAGCGATAGAGAAACGGAAGAGTTGCGTCGGTGAGAAAACACTCGTTTGAATCGATAATTCGTCATTGCCGCGTGTATCTCTGGTTTTATAAATATCTATCCGCATGGAATTTCCGCGCTAGTCGAGCTTGCGTTACGTACATAACAACACGATGCGCAGCAGTAGCGCGAAGATCAAAACTTGGCTCGAGAGGAATATAGTTTCAAGATTATATGCTAACTTTGACATTCACGCTCTCGATTCTCTTGATTTTTCTTCGACAACGGCGACGATTAACATACGCTGCACCGTATATAGCTCGATTGCAGTTTTTTTATTTGAAAAAAAAAACACTAATCGATGTACACGAGAGTTTAATTTTACAATTCAGCCAGCGCGAACGAGCCAGCAGCAATTACAGATTCAAAGCCTGTTATTTCTGCGCGCGAGCGCGGGAGTTGTCAACATTGTGCAATGTTTTCAGAATGTCGTGTGCGCAGTTTTTTTTGTTGTTGATGCTGTCGTTGTAGCCGTTGTTCGTTGTCGCTAATGAACCGTATCTGAAACGTGATCGGTAATTGATTGAACATTCAACGTCGATTTAATTCTAATTTGATATGTATATAATGCAGAACTAAAAACACACGTCAATGTTTTCTCTATATGAATGGATGAATTTCTATTCTTTGCCCTTAAGAGTGCCTCCTAACGGAGGAAAACTACCAACATACAAATCTTGCGGGGTACGCTAGTACACTCATACTAGCAAATAAACATAAAAAAAAGTTCGTTTGAATTCGAAAAATAATTCGGCGACAAACAAGAACATTTCGTGTGTCTATATTATAGGCAGCAGCAGCGAGGCGCGCGGGCAATAAAATTATGCAAAGCAAAAGAGAGCCGCGCGCGACTACCGGTTATCACAGAGTACACACTCGCGAAAGTGTCGAGCTATTTTCGAGAAGCAATTAAAGTAGAATTTAATTTTAATTTTTTTTTAAATGATGTCGAAACGCGATCTCACTTAACTAATTGCTTTATTTTTCCTTCTTTCCTTCAGACGTATAGCGAAGGAAACAAATGTTTATACGCGTTATAAATCAGGAGGAAAGGCGATAAATTTTTTTCAACGCGATTGTTTTCTCGCTCGGCACGTTGCGCGCGCGGTAAAAGCTCTTTTCATTCGATTCTACCCTTTCAACACCAGCGCACGCAGTTGCTACATATATACACTTTCTTTGTGCGCTGCGCTTTAACGATGTATATGCACTTGTACGCTGCTACTTCTTCTTCTTCTTATTTTGCCTTCCGGTGTCGTGAACTCGACGACGACGCGGCTTTTCGAGTGCGTATGTGCGCGTTACGTAATTAAGCCGCGGCTACTTAGTGTTCTTCGCGCTTATCTCTCTCGGCTGCTGCTGCTGTTGCTGCTATACTTGACTTTTTCAGAAACTCCGAGTTTTACACTCTTGTGTACTTGTGGCTTTGCCATTGTAAATTTGCACTCTCGTGTTTTATTTTTATTTGAGGAGAGGTTGAAAGAATTTTCCGATCGTTCGGTGCTTCTTCTTTATTGCTTTGGGATTTAGAAGAGAAAATACGAGCTTTCGATAAATATTTAAATAGAAAAATCGATGCCGTTTTTCATTCGCGTTCAATTCACTTTGCACGAAAAATACGATAATCAAGATACACTTTATACAGAAATATTTTGTCCCCTCCCTCCAACGAATTTTAATTCTTCTATATCACATAATAGACATTCAAGCGTCGAGCTTGCATACATACCTCCAGGCGTTTCGCACGCGCGATATTGTATTCAAACTATAATTTCCCGTTTCGGAGTGAGCGGAGCGAGAGGGGGGAAATTTCCAAAATATATAGTACCTACCACGACAATCGATCGACCAGCAAAACTCTATTCAAAATTTCGACTCGCCTCTCACCGTTCAACATTTACGACGCGTCCACTAGAAATTCCACGCGTGCCAGGCGACTTAACTTTTTTAATTTCCACAACGCTACGTTGTTTATAACTCGCGCGTATACACACACGTGTTGCCGCTGTATTTTCAGAGTTGTGTACTTGAAAAATCGTCGCGGTTTCTTCATTTTTTTTTTTCACTCTCGTAAGATTCGTGCTCTACACCTTGATTTTTTTTTCGCGCAACCGAGCCAATTGGCGACAAACACACGTTTTGATCGTCCGTTAAGCGGTGTGAAAAAGAATGATCCGAGCTTTTTTTTCGCGGGTCATTAAATTCGGGCAAAGAAGAAAGTTTGATTTGAAATTCCTGCGGGATGGTGTTCGCTAGCAAAACTCGCTTTGACCTGCGGCTTTTGTGGGTCGCGCGCTCACTTCTTCACAGCGCTCTTTTTTTTTCACTCGCGTCTCTATAGTATGCATATACGAAAGAAGAGGGCTCGCGCTCTCGAAATCGATCTTCAGCGCGCTTTGTTGCTCGACTATATTGGTTCTCTCTCTCTCCCTCACGGCTGATGCGCGCTAATAAAAAGAGCCGATTTCAGCTTTATTGAATTCGGCTCCTTTTTTTTTCCATTCGAGAGAGCATCGATCGAGCGCAGTATTATTGTATATATGTACGGAGAGAACTCTCGCGTTCGAGAGAGAAGTGTTATATATAAATCCGAGGCTCTTTTAACGCGAGCCGCGTTTATTTGTTTTATTGTACAGCTAATGCCGCTCGAGGTTGTGGCAGTGCCGCCATTGGATAAATCTATTTTGGACATTGTCCAATCTTTTCCTTTCTGTCTATTATTTTTGATACTCGCGCGCGCGGCTTTCAAACGCGCAAAGCTCTCTGCCGGGTTTGTCTCGCACGCGACTTGCTCTTGACTTTGGGCTGTGTATTTTTGGAACGTTTGGCTTTGAGAATAGAAGCGCTTCGGGTGGAGAATAGAATAACGAAGAGACGTGTTGATACTTCGTTTTTTTATCCCACTTCAGCGGCTTTAATTCACATCGAAACTATATATACGAAATTCCCCGCGGGCTTTTTTCGCCTTTGATATCGCTCGGATAAACAGATAAAATTTTTCGCGCAAAACGTATTTCCCTCGTTTTTTTTTTTTAAATTTTACACGCGCATTTCTCGCAAGCTCCGAGGTTTGGCTCGCCGTCTTTTACAAAAGATAAACAAACAAACGAAAAAAAAACACGTCTCGCGACATTTCTTAATTAAAAGCCAAAAAAAATCTGCCTAACTCAAACCTTAAACAATAAGTCAAAACACACACGCGTAGAATAAAAAGAGCTCCATCAGCGCGACTAACGAGACATGAAAAATGACTTTCTCTCCGATTACGTCGTCGTCAGAGTTTCCATCGTATGGCGGGGTTACCTAATTGACCTCGTCTCTCCCTAGAAAAAAAAATGAAAAAAAAAAAACCTGCCTCGCGTAAATACATAAAACATCGCTCTCTCGTGGTGGGCGTGCGTGTAATTCAGCCCTACGGCTAAAACCGAAATTTCCGCTCGCGAGCTCACGTGTAAAAAAAAAAAGAAGAAACGCACCACCATCGCCTTGAGCTATAGAACTCGTGCGCTTGCGACCATAAACAAGTCAACGTAAATCTCTTTATCGCGCGAGAGAGAGGTGCGTGATAAAAAAAAAAAAAGAACCGTCGTCTAATTTCGCCCTATATAAATTCAATTCCGTGCAAAGAGGAAAAGAAAGAAGATGGTAGAGAAAAAAAAAAGCATTACGGCGTTTTAGCGCAAATGAAACGAAAAAAAAAAAAAAAACGGGGGAGGATGGTGAAAACGGCTCTACGATGCGTATATAGAGGGATAAAAGAAGATGGCGCGCGCGTGTGTGTGTGTGTATAGGGATCGAGTGAAATTAAACGTTAGCTGCTGCTGCACTGCTATACTGCTACAAATTCACCTTTACGATACGCGCACATTCAATCGCGCAATGGACGCGAGCGCATAACGAATTTACGCCTTTTAATACCTGCGAGCGCGTGAGCACGTCGTTAGCCTCGTTCGTTCGCCTATTCAATTTCTTTTTTTTTTCAATTCTTATTTTTCATTATAAGCTTTAATTAGAAACGCGAGTCTCTGTAATAATGGAAAAAGCTTGTAACTCCTTTTCTTCTCTTGCTTCTTTTTTTGCGCACATGTGATATCGTTGGAATAGCACCCGCAGCATTAGTTGTAAGTTGTGTGTGAATGTGGCAGCACATACACGACACGAAGTGAGGAGAACCTAGTTCTCACTCGATTATGAAGTTTAATGCAAGAGCCATTATAAACCCTCTTGTTCTTTGTGCACGCGCCCGCTTATACGTGTATGTGTATGTGTGTGTGTGTGTCTCTGTCTTTGTCACGCAGAAGTTGTTTAACCAAATGATCTGTCGTCCTCGTTAATTAAACGCGTTGGGATATAATAGGCAAGTTTGTTTGCGAAAATAAAACGAGAAGTTTATTAATTAACGAAAGAGTTGAGCGGCTGTGGAGGTGAGGAGAGAGAAAATGAAGAACGCGCCTTTTGAGCTTGCGAGCTTTAATCTAACAAACGAACGCGTCGAGAGAGATCTCGAGAGAGGGAATTTCCTTTGACGAGATGTGTAGTTTTTTTTTCGACGGGGAAAACACAAACCTACGCTAAAGTTTCTTGCAACCGATGAACAGCAAAAAAAAAATTTTAAAAGCAACAACACAAGTTGCAATAGGATTAAGTTTGTGTTTGTTAAAAAAGCGAAAAAAAAATGTACAAGAGGCCTAGATCAAAATACAGAAAAAAAAAAACAACAAGCGTAATATGTCGTAGGTGTAGGTACGTATGTATGTGCGGCTGTTCGACATCTGCCAAATATTGGCTTTCTCTTGCCTCGCTGTAATATGCATCGCTCGGCTGCGCATTGTGTGCGCCTATGACAAAAGGATCCCCCCGATCGTCTTACAATGGTGCCGCCAGCAGCCAGCAGCCAGCCGCCGCGAGGGTTTATTTCGCTTTCAATTATGCACTGCGTGATTTGTCGCCTATATGCTATATGTGTGTGTACATTGTCTCTCTGTATGGGCGACTGTGAGACAGCCGATTAAAAATGTAGATTCGACTTATATTTCGATAGTTTGGCTTTGAGCCAGGTGAGGTTGAGAGAGAGAGAGAGAGAGAGAGAGAGAGAGAGAGAGAGAGAGAGAGAGAGAGAGAGAGAGAGAGAGACACGTATACACGTGCAATACACGCGAGTTTGCCTCGTTAACGCGCACGCCGCTCGACAATTTGCCCGCCTACGCTATCGATCTGATATCCTCTCCTGGCGGTGGTTCCTGTGAGGCATTTAACCATTCCAAAAATAATTTAGGCTTTTGTCTCGACCTCTGAGTTATGAGTTGTCGATTCTTTCTGGTTAATTCAGAAAAAAAAAATTACACAGCTTCGTTTCTTTTGTATTTAAAATTTCATTGCTCGATCGTTATATTTTGACGCTTCAATAAAACACGGCTAATTAATGATCGTTAATTATCTCAATGAATATCCATTAGCGCGCGTGCGCGGGGCAATCAAGTCGAATTTCATACGTTGAAATATAATACGCTAACGATCTGCTCGTTCAATACACATTCAACACGTTATTATGTATAATAATTTCGCGTAAAATCCAGACAGTATAGCAGGAAGAAAAGAGCCGAGCGCTCGCGCGCGACAGGTGCACGAGCTTAAAACGTTAGCTTGCGCGAGAGTTTGAAAAGCGTTAAACTGGCGTGGATTTCCGTATAATGGCGCGGTAATTGTGAAATTCATGTCGTTGATATTGTTTTCCGTTGTATATACATATATTTGACGCTCGGGGACTAATTCACTCGCGGATTATATAAACCAACACACATACACACTCGTACACGGACAAGTAAAAGCTCGTCCGTTTTAACAATTGTTTCAACGACTCTCTCGCCTCCCTCGCGGAATTAGTCTAATTATGAAATGCTCAAGTTTTTTTTCTCAGGGAAAAAAAAAGAGCTCGTACTTTCTTGTTATACGCTAATCAAAAGGTCGCTGAATTTTCTTTCTTTTTTTTTTTGTTCGTCGTCGTCTTTTCCAATTTAATTATCCGCGATAAAAATCCACAAAGCAAACGTTTCTTCTTTTCTGAGGTTGCGCAAAAAAAAAAAACGAGCTTGTCCAAGTCATTACGCGCGCGGGTGAGTCTTTTCAGTGTCGCTGCAGCGAATGGAAAATGCATTTCTATACTGCAGCAGCAGCAGCGAAGCGAGTTGCCCGGCGGCTACTTTCGAGAATCCTCTCTCTCTCTTTTAATTTGATTTGGCCGCGTCAACCGATTCGCAAAAGTTGGCATGATTTATTTCGTAATGAGGGCTGGGTTGAAATTAAGAAAGTTTTCTTTGTTGGCGCGCGAGCTTTTTGGGCTCTGCGATACAGTATAGCAGTTGTTGAATTTCATTAAAACTGAGGCAAGAAAGCCTTCAGGGACCATCCCTTTCGTTCTTCTTTCTTGGTTTTTATTTTTTTTTAGCCAAGTTTTGTTAGAGAAGTGTCGTAAAGGGTTTTGCCAGACTGAGAGAATGCTACACTCTTATTGGATTATTTTGCAGGATGACGGTTGGATAAAAGCTCGGTGGTGATTCGAATTTCGGATATTATACCACTGATAATATCATTCCGATAAATTCACCTTCGAGCGTAGTATACGACGCGATCGGTAATTAAATTTGCGAGGCTGCAAAATAATCGTATTATATGTATAGCATCGTGATAGCGAGCTGATAATTAAACGCGAGCGTAAAATTATTATTATATCAATTTTTTAACTTTCCAAACGAATTGAAATTCCTGTAATGCCGTAACGACCCAACAATTATTATTCGCTGGCTGGGGAAATTAAATTTACCATCGCGAATAAAGTGGTTGGCTTTCTCTCTCTCTGCGGGCGCGTATTTGTTTAAAACCGTCGACAAAACCATGAGGAAGGGAGGGAGATAAAAGGATATAAAAAAGCAATCTCCAGGGTCGACGAAAAAAAAAAAGAACAACACGCACAGACACACACACACCCACACAATGGTAAAAAGTCCTCAACCTTTTCCACGTCTAATCGGGTATAAAAGCGCGGAGTCAGCCCGAACGAGTAAAAAAAAAGGCGCAATCTATTTACATTTTATTTACATAAAAACGGAATCTGCATAGCTTGCCGCGCGCGAGCGACGTTGGAAAAACAGAGAGAGAAAAAGAGAGAGAGAGACAGAAGAGTAGTCCGCGCTGAGCTGCACCGCGCGGAAAATAAAACCGCGGCCGCAGAGAGCGTCACGTGCAAAACAAACGTCAGCTGCCGCTGCCGAGTTTTATTTCGGCGCTATGCTTGCACCTTCATGAATGTAATTCGGCGGAGTTCCGATATTCATTTCTTCTGTTTGTTTCGTTCTCTCTCTCTCTCTCTCTCTCTCTTTTTATATCTTATTGTTTTTTCTTCTTTTTTTTTACTCTTCCGGGTATTTCGCTTTTTTTTCCCGACGTTTGCCCCTCAAAGACGAGATATAATCTTCGCCAAATAATCTCGTTAAATGACAATCTCTTTGTGTATTTAAATTACATGGTCGACGAGTTTGTCTTTGAACTTGAAATAAATGGTTCCTTGGGTAAAAAAAAAAGAAAGAAAAGAAGACAACAAAAAACAAATTAATTGTGTTCCATTCGAAATCGCGAGCTCGTAAAAAAAAATCCAGAAGCACAAAGAACAATCCAAGTGGGCAGCTCCCAGAAGAGAAGAGGAAAAAAAACGCTTATAAGTATATATTCGTACAAACTAATAATCCGATTGTGATCGGCTGAAGGCGATCGCCACTCGAGATAATAATTATATAGGCGAGGAGTGCGAGCGCGCGCATGTGTGTGTGTGTGATTCCCAAAGGCGATAAAACTGGAACACTTGTCCTCAGAGTTGTGCTCGGAAAAAGCTCCTATGGCCCTCGAGGAGAGAGAGAGAAAGAAAAAAAAAAGACATACACCATATCCAGATATACTGGCCCACATTCCTAAATCGCCAAGCGACACCTTGATCCGATCGTCGTCGTCGTCGTCTTGGACTCACTCGCGATGGCCACTTGGGAAATCCGAAAATCCCGCGCGCGCAGAGATACGCATCGCCGTTCCTGACTTTCTTCTCTTACTTCTTCGTATTTTTTTTTTCGTGTAGTATTATCCCCAGCGATATTTACTTTTTATTTGTACGGTTGACTTTCGCTTCGAATATATTATATACGTAATTTTTTTTTTTTTTTTATAAATCTCGCTCCGGTATATCGAATCGTATTCAACGCATCTGCTGTTATTTTTAAAAGGAATCAATTGCCACCAATATAGCAGTTCGTGTACGTGTGACGCAGCTTCGACAAATGTATAATATATATCCCGTTTTGTTTTTCTCGATAATTATGAATTTCCAATTTGATGGCGGATATTTAAACCGATATATTCGCTATTATCATCGAAATACAATGAGCATAAATTATGAACGGGAATTATCATATGTCGATACCTAATCATCTTTCATTGCCGAATGACAAAATCACGCAGACAAATTCGACAAAATTCATTTTTATTTTCTTGTAAATGTTTGCCCGTACAATGCTCAATTTACAACTGTAAATTATCAATTAGCATTTATACGTTTAAATAATTAATCTTTATTGTTTAATCCAAACAGTTGTAATATTTGGTTTAACCAATTAGCCAGGTCTGTTTAATCAACATTCAATTTGGCTCATTGAATTTTCGACTGATCAAATAATTATTTATATACGTAAGCTAGAATTTTATTAATCTCGCTCCGGAATATCGAATCGAATTCAACGCATCTGTTGTTATTTTTAAAAGGAATCAATTGCCATCAATATAACAGTTCGTGTACGTGTGACGTAGCTTCGACAAATGTATATGTATACAACAGTTGGGCGCGTGTAATAACCTGGAAAATTTGTCAATTTTCGCTCGATTGAACTTTGGACACGAATCCGACAGGTGCTTATCGTCGACTAAACGAAAAAAAAAACAAAAAAAAAACGAAGAGAGAATTATCGGATCGAGAACTTTAGAGTAAACAACAAATGTAAAAAGATAGCGAGAGCGTTTGGTTCGTACGACGAGTGCCACTAATTGAAACTCGCGTATATAGCCACTTGTACGCGATCTCGAACAGCTTGTCTTGCTCTCTCTCTCTCTCTTTTTTTTATTATTTCAGAGCGCTTCAAATGGCACGGAATGATTGAGATAGCATTCGTTGACTCAACTGACGCGAGTGGCTTATTTTTTCGACTGTGAATTATAATGCATAAATTGTCGAATCATCAGCCACGCTTCGACCGACATATGCGTTTTATATTTTAACAAGTCAATCGTGAATTAAATCGTAAAAATTTGACGAAAAAAATAAAAACTCTTCGATCGTTCGTTTGCTTTCAAAAGTACATGGGCAATCGAGCGATTTATGACGAAAATGGGGCAAAAAAAAAGCGCCATCCTTTGACAGGTCAATCGCATTGGAGTGCAATCTTTTTGAAAGCCAACAGATGCTCATATCACATACACACACAAGCAAACACTTGGCTATACATACATCGATGAATTTAAAATTGACCTATCGATAAAAAAAAGAAAAAAAAATTGATCTCATCGACGTGCTCCGCAAAATACTCGATTTGCATGAAAAAAAAAAAAAATCGGCGCGCACTCGTAAGTATTCTCCACACCTGCTTGACCCGTGCCGCGACTCTAATCACATGTAATCGGTGTGTGTGTGTATGTGTTGTTCGCCTAAGATTGAGAGCGCGTACAGTATAGTATATAAGTCTCTTTCTTCTTGATTTCGCGTGAAAATCGATGCTCCCATTGTCGTCCCGTGCCAATTTCCGTTAAAGTCTCTCAGGTACATACATACACACATACATATACAGCAGAGAGGCTTTTGGCTCGAGCAAAACGAGCTTCTAACGTGGCTCGCCTATACGTGACTTGTTTATTTACACACTCCCGGTGAGACCTTTTATACGGCTTATATGTACTCTCTGCAGACGCTCGACTTTATGTATACGTTCTTAATTGCTAAATCTAGAAGAAGAGAGAGATAGAAATTGGCTCGATACACAAGTTTTCATCGTGAACGCGACAATGTCGACTTGGTGTTGTATCATATGTATATACAGAATCTAGCGGGGTAGCACGTATGACATAAGCTCTCCTCTTCTGAGTTTTCGGCTGAACGTATATAGTTATGTGTACGTGCACACGTGGTGCGTCCCGTCACGTGCGCGCCTTGCATCGCCGGCTTTAGCCGTACTGCCTCTCTGTCTCTCTTTCTCCCATTCACTCTTAGATTTATACAATTTCCCTTCCGGGCTATCCATCACGCTATACTTCTATTTTTCTTTTATGAAAAAAAAAAAAACAAAATTTGCAACTCACCCGACGAAGAAGACGACGGCAATTGTGGTCCCGTGGTAACGAACGCCTCGGTCAACGAGCCAAGTGTCAGCACTAACAGCATCGTTGCCACGATCAACGACCACTTGCTGCTCGTCATTTTGCTATATCACCCGCACTTTTCTTTTTTATCCAAATCTTTGCAACAACAACCAAAATTACACAAAGTCACTTCAATAGTATCTTTCTTTCTATTTTTTTTTTCCTTTTATTTCAGCGTTTGTCGACGACGCGACGATATTTTTGAAAAAAAAATATATATATCGGCGACGTTCGAAGTGCGCAGTCCGGAGTGTCTTTTCTCTGACGGCTTTGGAGCTCGACTGGCTTGACTCGCGGCGCCTCGACTATACGCATCGCTCCGTGTATTCCCTCCCCACTACTATATACCTCGAGAGAGCGCTGCACACGTGCTACGATCGCGCCGTTCGCGCAAGCGTCATTGCACCTGCTGCTGTGTGCCATAGCGATGGACAAAAAAAAAAGGGAAGAAAAAAAACTCTTCCCTTCTCTAGTTAATTGTTTCCTTTTTCTCGGCGGGAAAATGCTTTGTACGCTGCTTTTTCTTCGGATCGGTATAGCCTTATTAGTATTATAGTTCGGTAACGATGTAAACTTTGATTTTTTTCTTTCTGTCGTTCTTTCCATTTCGCTTGAAAGGGTAAGTCTAATGAGGAGGATACATGACGTATATTGTACATATTACCTACGTCGCTTGTGTTAGTCTTTGTCGTGTAATTTGCTAAGTCGAAGTTTGCGTTATTATACGTTCGAGGAGTATATTATATCTTATCTGTGTATGTACGTACGTACTGTTGGAATTGCTAATGAACGAGATATATCTTTGACAGTTGAACAAAGTACATATATGTCGTAACAATTGTAACTGCGTATTTCTGCCAACCCATCGAAAAGGAAACGAATCTTTTTTGCGATTTTTTTTTTGTTTTTTCATACAAACTTCTCCAAAGATTTATAGCCACGCGTAATATCAAAGTATCGCGAACCGAAGAGTCGTTAAAAAAAAAAGAACTGGCGAGAGGTACAGCCATAAACAAAATGCAAGAGACGTGTATAGCAAAGATTTTTTTTTTCTCAAAGTTTTTCCAGAGTACATAGCGGAGTGAGAGAAAGAGCGAACTTTCAGGTAAATTAGCTCGAAGAAGAAGAGGGAAGAAGAGTAGCTAATTAGCGGCGCGTAAGAAGAGTACCTACACAGGTGGGAGGAGGGAGGGGCCCGCATGGAGAGAGCGCGTGCTTAACTCTCTCGCAAACAGATAACGATTCATGACGCTCGCGTGCTGAGCTTTCGAGATATCGTGTACAAATGTCGATTGGACTTTGATGCGACTATAAATTTGTTAAGGGTTTTTCGACCGATTGGCTTTGCTGCCTGCTCGAGTTTGCTTTGCGCTTCGTGATAGTATATTTTATTCAATTTCAACTTCATTACGTGCGAGTTTTTGTACGATTGATTGTTTCGACGATTCATTCGTGAAATTATTATTCAATCATTCGATTTACCACGAAATCGATCAATCGCTATATCGTCGGTCCACCAAGATAATTTTTGATCGTCCCTTTCCCGTATAAAGCTCATCAACGTGTGACGTCATATTGCTAAACTCGCACGCGCGAGCGCATATCCGTAATTATAGGCGAGTGATTAACTTTAACACGGCTCGAGCGCGTAATCATCTATTTGGAAGTGTAATCAAATCCGAACTATACTCTATAGCTACTATACTATACGGCAACTCAGGTGTGTGTCGTCGTTGTCGTTGAAAATTATTACTCGTTATCTTCAGGCTTAGGTGTGATGCAACCGTGGTGTTCGAGAAACTTTGACCTTCGCGCGATGTTAAATAACGTAACTGGCGGTTATTACATCTTATCGCAGGTAATACGTTCGAGAATCGATCATCGGGGAAATGTACTATACGCGTGCAAAACTTTTTTTGTTTGTTTGTTCAAGACGCCTACGTCGGGTCGTATTAGCATAAACGAGTGACGAAAAAAAAAAAAGAAGAGGACTATTCTTAGCCTCGCCCCGCGGCTGGAATATATTCAGATGATTTTGTTTACACAGCTCGCGAGAGCGGTTCAATTACTTTGCTCTAGTTTTTTTTTTTTTTTTTGCGCCTGTGTGTTTGTAGATAGAGGAGATTCGATCGCTGTGCCTGTGTGTATCTTTGCGATGTATAAAACTTTACGTGAATGAAAATTGAAACGGTGCTCTCTCTCTCGCACTCGAAGGATGTATACCTGTCTTGAAATTTTGATGTATTCGATGTATCGCGATTTTACACTTCATCAGTACTGGTACGGGAGCATTGAAAGTGATTTTCTTTGTGATTTGAGAATCGAATGAAAGTGCATGAGGAAGGAGCAATTACTTCTGTCCAAATAATTTGTAAAGTGTAATGGGCTGACGTAAATCGATTCGTTCTCCTCGACCGATGAGCTTATCCCGTTCACAAGTTGAGTTTCTACAACTGTTCAAACATTTGCACAATCATGAGAGTATTGTATTATTTTCTATACTCGCATCGACTTTCACGCATATTAAAAGTTTTTCACGCTTTTAATCGGTTCGCATACATATATCGCTTGTTAGTATATCATCGTGACTAATATACATTTTGCGGCTAAAAGTAGCCACTATATATACATAATACTTGCGAGCGGCAGCAGCGGCAATGACAAAAGTTTTCGCGCGAGATCTACTGAATGTAAATGTAATTTACAATTGAAAAGAGATGACGGCACAGAAGTCGTTTCGGATGGTAGATATCTTTGTTTGAAAAACTTTATGGCGGAAAGGTCGCCTCTCGCCCAGTCAGTCAAATGAAGCAATTGTCAGAGAAGCGCGAATGAAATTCAAGCGCTTTCAACTCGATTAATTATAGCGGATGGAGAATCCTCTTTTTTTTTATTCTCGCGAAGGGAATGAAGTACTAAGTTTGGAGAGAGAGTGAAAGATCCTTTGAACAATATGCAAATGTATATAGCTTTTATTTTATCTTCGAGCTGCCCATGAATAAGAAATATAACGTTGCAAGCCTTCTCTTATAACCATCCGTGTATAAGAATTGCTAATTATCCATCAAAGAATATAAGAAAAACACATCAGTAATGTACAAACTTTCGTGCTAATTAGCAAAAAAACGAAAGCTATAGAATATTTTGTAATAATCTAAAAATGATTTAGCAAGAAAATACAGAGTGATATAAAGTCCGCGTGGCGTATCTTCTTGAAACGTACCAGCCAGCATCTCGCGGCCAGACTCTTCTCTTTTCCTCGCTCGCTCCGTTAATTCGGCCGAAGAGTTTGTCGGCGCTCTCGGGTAATTGCGAGCAGTACCACCACCACCCCCCAACAATACATAATTGCCCGCGGGAAATCCAGTTTCTTGCCTTTCTGCGCGCGCTCTCTCTCTCTCTCCTTCCCACTCCCTTCCTTTTTTTTCGGTGCTATAAGCGCCGCTAATTTCCCAGAGAGATGCTGGCCGCGCGCTAAGTGCTGTTTGCCGAGTGTTTCGAGGGTCTGTAATTATACTCGAGGAGAGTAAGGCGCTTGAACGTTTGATTTATAGCATTTGAATAATTGTTTGAATACCGTTGAAAGATTTTTTTTTTATCGACGGTGAATTTGTTGTGCTATAGAGTACTTTTTTTGAGGAGTTTGCAGGCATCGATTTGCTAATTGCGCATTCAAATTAAAAAAAAGCAAACATATTCAATTTATTATATCCATTGTGCGATTACAGAAACAAAATTTGCATATAACAAAAAATAAAGAATTGTTATAAATTATCAATTTTTCTGACGCAACGATCAGAGAATGAATCAGCGAGACATAGTTGACTCACGGTCGCAACAAAAGTGAACAAACTTGCGACGCGCAGAAGACTTTATGTGTATATTTTCTTGTTCAAAAACAAAACAATCAAACTGGTTATACACCTCTCGTATCGTATACAAGACTAATCGGAAAATAATTGAATAAACTCTTTCTTGAAACTTCGCGAGGCGCATGATTAAACATGAGCCGCACAAAAGAGATACACAAACTGCGGCAATCGTGAGTCATCCTTTCCTCTCCTGACTTCGCAGCTTCGGGCAAAACGGTTTCGATTGTGTGTGTATACGCCAATTCATCCGTACAGAAAGCAGCAAGCAAAGGATATTGAGTCTCTAAAGCCGCAGGCGACGAGATATCTGCTTAGCGCTTCTGATGCGTGCATTGATGTCGTTTCCAGTTCCGAGCCAAGATGAATCTTCCCGAGAGATCGAAGAAGAAAAAAACGATGAAATTTTCGAGCGTGAATGTGCGTGTATACGTGCCGTTTTTCGCGTACAACTCGCACGACCCAAATGCCTCGATACGAGATCAATGTCATTAAAAAGTAAGCTACATCACCTCTAAAAGCGAAAGAACTCTTTATACAAGTTCGTGAGTCAGATATTCGCTCTATACACTCGATGGCTGTATACTTGACATTCTTCTTTTCCCCACCCTTTCATGCATAAAAGTTTCTTTTCCATTTTCTGAAAGGTCACGTTTCGCGATTTTAGATAAAGCTACCTCTTACAGCGGCACGTACATGTATATATTGTATATATATGACTACGTTATTTTTCGAGAAAATAGATTGACAAAAAGAAATGCCCTTTGATCATTTCCACTCGTAGGATGTGTGTCACTTCGATATGAAACTCAATTTAACGTAAATCCTTTTTCGACGAAAATCCTCGTTAGCCCGCTCGACGAAAGGCAAATTTATCGTGCATTGGAAAAAGAGAGCTTTTTTTTACTCCCTCAGTCAGGCTCGTCGATTCGGATTAACGTTTGCACTTTATTTGATCGTCATTATAACATTGAATTAATGACTGAGCACGCGTAGTTTACTTTTGTAATCGGAACTAATTACAGTATAAGTGACGTTTAATACACACACTCAATCACGAAAAACAACAACGAACTGTTCAATCACTAAAAAAAGATAAAGCAAAGAGCGAATCGCAAATTAAAAATTCAGAATCTCGGCGCATTGAACCTGGAAACTGGAGACCATCATCGAAATACGCCAAAAAATTCTCGTCACACCTGCCAGAGCAGAAGAGAGTGTGAAACGAGATACGCGTGGCTTAGCAGCATCTTTCTCTTCCTCCCCCTTGCTAGTGCTGCTTGACTTATGGTAGCACTTGACACACAGAGCAGCAGCAACAGCTGAGGGCGATCTCCGTCGCGAAGCTTTAACGAGCTGCACAACCCCCCTGATCCGAAAATGAGACTAACGAGCATCTCTCGCCTTTCGTCCGCGTGTATATACATGATGAACTACCACCTGCCCGTTTTACTCGCATAACTCGCGCGCTCTCACTTGTTCTTTATCTACGAAACTTATTGACAAAATATCTCTTCCCGAGGAGTAATTTCGACGAAGGTGTATAGTGTCGTGCGAGATTAACGGGCCGACTTACTTGCTCGTTAAGACAATATACCGTTACTGTTAGTGAGCTTCTTTCTTTCTTTTTTTTTATCGCGGCCTGTTTTGCGCTCAGCACGGTTGATGAGACTCGCTCGAGAGATTTACGAGGCAGAGAGAGAGATACTGTATTCGCGTTTTTTTATAACGAAATTCCGCGCGGCGGGAACATGACAATTTGGATGATGCATTTTCGTTCTCATTCACTGCCTCGATGTTGTGCGCGATTGAAGGTTGCTAATCAATTTTTATATTTTGAACAAATTGCTCGATACTTTGTCTTTTTTTTCACAATTATTTTTTTTTCAAAATTTTAATGTGATTTAATAAAAGTTGAACGAGCGGTTATTGTTATCAGCTGAAATTGGAAAAGTGTCAATCTCAGCCGCGCGTTTTTCATACATGAAAGCCAAAATTTTCGAAAGTAATCAACTTCGCTGACAACAAACCCGAAAGCGGTTTTCGAAACACAATTATCAAGGACAAAAAGCCGAGCTTGATTGAAAATTGCATTAAGCAATGCGCACTCGTTTGTATCGAATAACCAGACACGCAATTTGTGGTTTAGCTGATTCTGCTATTTCATCACTATTTTTTTTTCCGGACGAGGTACCGATGAGATGTATAAGTTCACGATACTGTTTTTTCTTTTCTTTTCATTTTTTTTTCAATATCGTGAAAAATCGGAAGAAACTTTTATTCCTTCACATATAAATCTTATTTAAAATTGTCGTATATGAGCAAATCCACAAAAAAACTGCCGTAATTCGAGAAAGTATTTTCAAATATTCAAACTGGGTGCACTCTC
>JAWWMK010000008.1:1586726-1655384 GCA_035047105.1 Galeopsomyia nigrocyanea
TTAGAGCTTCTATGCGCGAAAAAAGTTTGTCACACGCCGGTTCGGAAATGGGCACCTGTTTTTTTAGGTTCTGTATGCAATATAGATTGAGAAAATCGAATCCCCAAGAGCGTGCACCCCTTTTGAAAATTCGCCCCAACTTTCTCGAATGACGACAGTTTTTTTTGTGGATTTGCTCATATGGGGAGCACAGTTTCGCCAGGGCATCAGCTTGAAAAGCGGTGAACCGAAATACATGTAATATTGTAAACCGTGTGGCGCGGAGTCGCAGCAAGGCGGACAGATAGATCTGGTTCCTTAGGCGCTGGCAGTGCACATTTTGCCTCTGGGGGCCGCTATATGCGCTGCACAGAAGTCGCTGACTTTTTCTCTCCTTCTTCTTCTTCTTCTTCTTTTCTTTCTTTGTGCCGCGCGCGCTCGCGAGAACAGCGCGGCTTTGACTTCGTTTCTTTTTTTCCCAACAGCTGCTTTACCGACTTTGCGGTCTCTTTTACTTTGCTCCTCCTTATACTCGTCTCGTTTGCATTTTTCGCTGTTTTTTTTTTCTTCTTCTTCTTTTTTATTTTTTATGAATCGAGTGTTGATTACGCGGCTTTATCAATGTTACGTCTGACCGAACTCTGAGTTTATCTACTCGAAAGAAAATAATAATTCCGTGTATTTTCAAAGAGCGTAAAAATCAAATGTCGAGGATACTAAATCCAATCGGCATTCTACATGTAAGCAAAATTGAAAGAATATATCAACAATTATTAATTTGCAAAAAAAGTTAAAATTAGCGAATTTCATAATCTACGCGACTCGCTTCTCCGCAAAGTGCTCTAATCCGCTCGTAAAATCGAGGTTGAATATCGAGCGTGTCATCGATACTTTACGAGTGTATCACGAGACCCCCCTCGAAGGTGCATTATCAAGCGTGCTAGGCGAGAGTGTACCTATATAGACGAGTGAACGCGAACAAGGCATCGCGGGCACTTGACCGCTCGATTGGGTAGTTTTTCAGCCTTAACATGCGCCGACGTATATAATGTTATGCGCGCGTCTGCATGTTATAGCCTCATGAAAATTAATATGTCAGTAGCGTTCATCTTGTCAGACTTTGCGCGACACGAGCGACGTGTGTACGTGCTATGGTAATTCTTTTTTTTTTTTTTCGTCGACACACGTCGACGACGAGCACGGCTCTTTTGACGAGAATATACTGGCGCAACATCCCTTTTTTTTAGCCTTTCTCGATAGAGCGAGACGAGGTGATCGACCGAATGAAAAATTTGCATTGAAAAATTCATCGTGCTCATCGTTCGCCAACGGATAACTTTATGTATGTACTACTACGGCTGAGCTTTTTAATCCGACTCGATAATTCTCCGTGAAAAAAAAAATAATAAAAAAGAAATTGATAATTTCGGTGTAACTCGAAAGCGTGCGAAAGTATAAAAGTAAAGTATATAGTGCGCGGCAGTAGTAGTAAATCCGAAAACTGTGAAAAAGCTCACGCTCGAGCTTTAAAAGCTCGCACGCTGTTCGCGACGGGCTTCAATATACCCATAGCTATTACAAAATTTCATCATCATCCACGACAAACACCGCGATTTTTATACACTAAGAGCGATCTGGCGTTTTTTTACGACACGCAGAATAACGGATGAGATGCGAATTCAGCGCGGTTATGAGACAATTTGCAAGATGCTCAGCGACACAGAAACTTGTATATAAAAGAAAATTCGCACAGTTCGATGGTATATAATAAAACGAGTCTCGTCCGCAATTTGCAACTGCGAGGAAATCGTCGTTCTCAACTGTCACTCGGTTGGATTTCAAGTTTAACAAGACAAGACATCGTCCGCAGAGAGGATCGTATAATGCATCCATATTCATAGCACTGACTCTCTCACTCTCTGTCGGATAGCTTATCACAAGGGCGATATATCAACACAAAGCTCTCGGAGCGCGAACAATTGTCCGTCTCGAAGGGATAATAAGCGCGCGAATTACCACAGCGTCTGCATGCGCGTATATATATTATACACATACACATTACGGCTAAGTACTTTTGTTAAAGCGACAGAGACGCGCGGCGGCGCGACTGCACATTCTAAAAGTGCAACGACCACGCGAGCGATCAATAACAGTCACAGACCGACAAGTGCAACTGCGCCGATTATTTGAGTGAATAGCTAAATATATATCTCGAGCGCACGACTGATGAGATTTCTATAGTTAATTTGGTGAAAAATTGGCGAAGCTTGCGAGGATGTATGATTGAAATGTCGTGCGCGCGCGCGAAGCTTTCATATTGTGGTTGAGAGCTTCTCAGAAAGCTCTCTCCCCCCCGTTGAAAGTTGCATAATCGCATTGTCTGCTCATTTCGTGATTAGCCTCCGGGCTATATTAAACTATACTATACTGCGGTTGGCTTTATTACATTAAACTCGCATGCTAACGAGATCGGCAAAATGTTCCTTAGCGCGCGAGCGCCAACTATTGAAATATAAAAGAGCGTCGGGGGGGACGACTTGAATAATCTCGCGGCTATCTCGCGCTCTCTCTCTCTCTCTCTCTCTCTCTTATTAAATAATAATTGCTAGAAATGAAAAAGAGAGTTGGAGTTGCAGCCTCCAGGCATTTATAATGAGTTCGTTGACGCGCGGCAACCAACCGCACAAACGTCTTGATGAATTTTATTTCACTTTTCTTTGACCAGCTTCTTTTCTTCTTTTGAGATGTAGTAAACAATTATTAGCTAATGTTGGATTGTTGACGTTCGAATTACGTGTATTTTTTGTTTGCAAAGTTAAGAAGATCTAGTATTGATTAGGACAACTTCATCGTTAAACAATTTGTCAAAAAGCTGCATATTTTCGCGACTCAAAGTAGTATATGGTACGAAGAAAATGACTTTATCCTCCCCGCAAGTCATCAAAGTAGATACCGCAAAGTACGGCTGATTTAACTAGCGAAACTTAGCGGCAGATTGTGTAGGCTTTCAAACTCGCGAACTTTCACTGTCAAAGAGAAGATCAACAATTTTGTCATCTTTATCACCGCAAAACCTTATCAAGCGATAATTCGCAGCTAAAACTGACAATATAATATATTCCGAGTGATCGGTGATGAAAAGAAAAAAGTGAAGTCGCAACGACAGCCGTCGTCTTTGTCAAAGTGAAAACGCGCGTGACAAAGTGCAGCGCGCAAGTGAATATTAATTATCCAGGCGCGCGTTGAAGAGATATAGGCGCCACACCGCACGGAAAATAAATACGAGGCACGTGTCTCTTCTTCTCGCCCTCGTAGCAGTTTACACTTCTCGTTTATTTACATTGAGAAACTCTTTCCTGCCGCGTACATTGTCGATACTTTTGACATTTTCGTATAATCTTTTTCGACGAATTTATATAGCGCGAAAAGTATATATATATACGCGCGAGATACTAAAACACGTAACTTCGATGTTGAAAAAATTTTATTACTCGTGAATTTTCCAACGGATTGAGGGAGAGAACCTTCGTTCTAGAGATAAGGATTGATTGTGCGTTTATAGAACGGTCTTTCACATGTATAGACGGTTGAAAAGTAGTCAGAAATTGAATTTCTTTTATATTGCTGCTGCACTCTAAGACGTCGCTCGTATATTGAAGTTTCAAACCATATATATCATGATCATTCGCATACATTCTATTTAACTTCTTTTTTCAAAATTGCTAGTACTTTTGCTTCTATCAAAAAGAAAATTTCTCTTATAAAAAAAAACCAATAACATCGATAAACCACGGTCAAAATAAAACAACGAAAAAAAAAAGCAGCAGCTGCAGATACTTCCGGTGCGCGAAAGGAAGTGCCGTGCAAGCGGAAAATTCGAACGTTTTTTTTTCTGTGTGTGTGTGTTGCGTTGTCGGTAAAACACCCGCGGGCGTGAGATCTCAGCCGACAGATATGAGCATCGCGCGCGCGCGTCCCTATACTACACCACACTCATGCTGCACGCGGATATATCGGTCACGTAAATCTCTCGCTTCTCGATTAATACAACCAGGCGGCAGCCGCTTCTGGTCCTGTATTATTGCTGTTGTATAAAACACGAGCTACCACACGGCAAAACGCGACTTGACTTTGTGATCTTTCGTTTTTTTTTTTTCGATCCATTATATTTCATACGTGAGAGCAGCTGTTCTTTGTTTAGTTATGTAGTGCAACGTCGTCGGGCAAATCGATTTATGTGCATTAGTTTTCAGTATCGATCAAGCAAAACCGATTAACGGATAACGATTTGTTTTGAACTAAAAAAAAATGTTATCAAGAATTTTGTAATAATATATTTGTAAATGTCGCACGATAACACGAAAATAGCTTATTGGGTTTCTTTATTTGAAGATATGACTTGTACGACACTTATCGTTTTATAATGATTCAATAAAATCGTTTTTCTTTTTATCGGAAAATAGAAGTATATATAGGTACGCGTCACTCGTCATTGTATACAATTAATTGAAAAATCACGAAAACAACGAGTGTTCGTTATCACACAGCTTCTTTTTTTTTTCTTACTAATACAGACGAGTGTTTACAGTTGGTCGAGCTAGTATCGCTGTTCAACAACCGAGTTATAAATATCTTTATTGTGGATCTACCTGGCGCAACCTTTCCTCATTTTTTTTTTCATTTGCAATTATTGAAAGAACGTAAATCCAACGTATGCTAGTAGCACGTGCTCATCGATGACTCATTCCCAATATTTATATTCATAATTATCCTATTAACATACTGCCATACAGTGAATGTAGACATTCTATTTTTGTTAACTCTATTAACTAAAAAAAACGCTGTTAAATTGCAAAGCTACGTAAGCTCTCAAATTTTTTTTTTTTTACCGTTAAAAGAGAATTAAAAAATTAGGCTTCTGCAAATGATCGGGTCCGCGGTTGGGAGCTCCAAATTGACCCGAATTTTTCGAGATTGCAAGTTATTCAAGCTTCTGCTGCTGCCTATTCAGGACGTCGAGTGCACGCGAGCTTTCGGTATTTGTACGATTAATCGAGTCAACGTTTCAAATGAAATTACGTATGCTAATTTGGTATTTTTAGCTGGAGCTTGAAAAGCTCGAGAGTTTGCGTCGAACTCGAATATTCTACAAAAATAGTGGCAATTGCGTTTACCTCGTGTTCCTTTCTATTTTCGTGTATATGATAAAAAAAACTTTGCTTCTTAAAACGCACAAATCGCAACTATAAATCTTAGAAATCAATACAAAAAATTTCTAGAAAAACATTATCTACGTAAGCCAGATCAGGCTTATAGCCGAGCTTTTTCAGAGTATCGAAAAAAAATTACGGAGAGAGTAAAAACAGTCATTACCTTTTTCAAAAAAAATATTAGAAAATACTGTCCTACACATAATCTCAACAACATAGAGTTAAAAGAAATGAAAATGAACTAGCTGAAGCAGATAGGAAAATACGAGCAATCTGATAAAGTTTATTGAATTTTGAAATGTAGGGCGCGATATTCTACATCGTCTATTAATAGCCATATGCGATTATAACTACCTCGTGTAAACGCATTTCACACGTCGACAAGATAAACAGATTAAAAAGTATATGCTTCGCCGTTGTCGTGCATTCTTTTTAATATGTAATAAAATGAAAAAAACAACAACAGCATCGACATCTACTCGCGCTCCAATAAGTTACAAACCTGCAGCAGCAGCACGGGCAAAATGCAACATACAACAATCTCCTCCTCAATACGGCAGGTCGTTAAAAAAAAAGTTAATTTTAGAAGGCAATCAAGGAAAGATGAATAAGGAAAAAAAAAACACAAAACGTGAGTAATAATCGATTCGATAAGAAGACGCGCGAGCGCGTATGCAAAAATGGTTATAACACTCGCGAAGCTTGAAAATCAGTAATACTACCGAGGTATATAACGCGACGTTGTATTATAGCAGCCTATCGAAGGTGTGCAGCAGCGTTTATGTGCGCGATGGCAATAAAATTGCGTAATAGCGAAAAAATCATTTGTTCGGTACGGAGACACACAGACACAAAGACACACGTATACACGTGCGGATTGCGCACGTGACTTGGAAAATTAAAAACACAAAACAACAGCCATAAACTTGCCGTTTATTGCGTACCAGCGCGCGACATCGGTTTCTATATATTATATTATATAGATATACAAAAAAAGAAGAACAAAAATAAATATAGAAGACGAAGGTATATAGAAGATGTGTTTACACACCGATTTGAAATCGAGTCATCGTTGCATTAAAACGCGCACTCGGGAGTAACCCTGCACGTCGTTCAGGGCTGACCGTCGCGTCTTGTATGTGTGTTTGCGATCTATGCGTTTTAATTGACGATTCGCGCTTCTAACTTTCGTTACGTCAGCTCTGCGCGGAGATTCCATCTGCGTATATAATTACGATCGGGGATCGGATATTGATTTTTTTTTTTGCTCGCGCGAGCGCGGTTGGCCACGTCAAGGGTGAAATGAAAACTTGTGGGATCCTTCGCGCTTACGTATGCACTCGCGCGGAGTTCAAGTGTAAAACTATCGCATTATATGAGTCACTGCGATGGAAATAGACTTTCAATGCTTTTTTTTTTGTCGTTCTCTCGGAGACTCGTTTTTCTTAACGGACACTCGCACTTTGCAGTGCATCAGTTTAAGACACTCCTCCTCCCTACGACGCAAAGAGGGTAATAGCAGATGATGATGCGCCTCAGTAGTATAACAGATGTCACGAGTACACCATCAGAGAGATAGAAGCAACAGTAAAAGGTGACGATCGATAAGAGTACAAGCGAAATGTCCCGTACAAAATATATATGATGCTTTCTGTCTTGATCAGATGCCTGTGGCAAAACATTCGCTTCAAAGTACACATAACTTACTCATCTTTCGTCGACTATAGAGACTCGAGTTCGTAATTGTCATCGGCGTGTTGACGACGCGCATTTTTTACAATATGTAAACAACGTTATCAAAGCCGTCATCTCGAGTGGTTTTCCGGAGGCTCGGCCTGTGCTAATCTAATCGAGCTACCGGCTAGCGTAATATTTTTTTTAGAACTCGCAGGTGGGGTCTGTTCTGATTTTTTTTTATTATTCTCGTCGATTATGAAAGTTCACGATGTAAAGCACCACGAATGTAATTGCAACTCGTTGGTTCGGGAATTTTCTATTAGCGAATGATCGCAAAAGTTGCGTCAACGCTTTTATTCGCGCGGCAGGTAGGTTGTAAACAAGATACGCGCGCATATATGACGAAATCCTTAAAAAAACACACTTTTCTGGGGTCTAGAATGGCAAAAAATTTTTTTAATGCTAAGGCTTCCGGACCTTTTTCCTCTTCTTTTTGAAGGTATATAGTGTCGGAAAATGCTCGTGAACATTGGAAAAGTCTGCAGGAACTACTTTTTCGGCATTTTCCCATTGTAATCAAATGGGCTTTTCTCACAGAAAATAGGCGAAAAACGGCATTTCTTCAAATATTGATTTCTCGGCTTCTAAGACCGCTAGAAAATCTTTTGACCAATCAAAATGATAGCAAAAAAGAAGACCTTTGCGTAGAAAAAAGTTTCATTAAAAAATAATTATCCGGTGGCAAGTTATCAAAAAAATTGCAAAATAATTACATTTTGAGTTTGTTATTAATATCGGAAAAATGCTGAAAAAAATAGTTTCTGCGGATTTTTCTAATGTTCACGAGTATTTTCTGTCACTATATACCTTAAATAAGAAGAGGAAATAGGTCCGGAAGCCCTAGCGGCGAAAAAATTTTTTCAATTCTGGTCCTCAGAAAATAGGTATTGTTTTCTGGATTTCGTCATATACACAAACACCTGCCTTTGAAAGATACTTCAGCGTTGCGACGACGACGACGACTATTTTCCTCGTAACGTTCGCTTTACACAGATGAGCAAAAAGAAAAAAAAAAAGAAAGAGAAATAAAAATAAAAGAAGAAACCCGCGCGTTTAGATCCGCGCGAGGACTATATACTTTAATTACGTTTTTTTCGCTCTCTCTTCTTTTTGCACACGAAAAGACAAGGGTTTTCGCAGCGCGTGCTGGGTAGATTAAGCTTTGAAGATATTGCGCGAGGGTGGGGTAAGAAAGAAGTCAGTGGTTGCTTCTCTCGCGCTATATACTCGCGAGTAGAAGCTCCGTCGGATGATTTACGACGCGCTGTGTATAAAAGCTAAAGCCGCTGATGAAAATAAAATATCCTCGGCGCTGTATATTTCCCCGACGAGCGAGCGCTTTACGACCCCGACGTTGTTGTTGCTGTGCTGGTTGTTTTTTCTTCCCCTCCCCCCCTTTTTTTAATTTTCGGCATAGTGCTGCGTAGGCAAAACAGCCAAAGCCGTCTTAGCGCGGCGAGCGAGACAGAGTTAGATTGCTTGTTCTTTACACCGACTCGCATTTTTTTCAATATATTTTTTCGGATATATATAGCGAGGC
Source organism: Galeopsomyia nigrocyanea (assembly GCA_035047105.1). Classification (NCBI taxonomy): domain Eukaryota; kingdom Metazoa; phylum Arthropoda; class Insecta; order Hymenoptera; family Eulophidae; genus Galeopsomyia; species Galeopsomyia nigrocyanea. Next base: position 1,595,193 of record JAWWMK010000008.1, read on the forward strand.
GTGGGGTGACGAATTTTTCTTGAGAATGAATCTGAAGAAGGAGATCGAGTAAATTGAGGTAAAACGAAGGGAAAAAAACACACGAGATTCTGATTAATTTCAAACTCTATCTTATAACCACTGACTTTTATTATCCATAAAAGATCGCAGTCGTGTTGCATATATCCCCGAAAATCTACTCACTCGTGCGGAGGCTACAAACTCCGTAACAGTATTTTGCACGGCGATATCACCGACCGAGAGAGCTGACAATGCTATATAACCAAGGGTGCTTTTCTTTATAGTCGAACACGCCTATAAATAGGGCAGATAGTCGTTCGCGCCGATAGTCGCCGAGGGCCGTAAAAAAAGAGAGAGAGAGAGCGGCAACCCTCGCTCCGAACGACGATCTTTTGCGACAAGCAGCTTGTAGCTTTATTTTGTTGTCTCTCTTTCGTTTTTATGCCCCCTAGCCCGCGCGGATGGATAGCAGCCGTGTGTCTCGAGATTAAGATCGTCGACGCGAAAATTGCGAAAAAAAAAAGCTCGAGTCGGGGGAAAATCGAACTTGTTGAATGTTTTCAAAAGTACCTATGTGTAAACGGAAGTGCAACACGCAAGATATCGCTGGAGTGCTTCTATCGACGTAGATTACGCCTTTCGATATCAAAGCAAGAATCGCGAGCGCGCGTTGAATAATATCATCGTCGTATATCTGCCACGGGTATTATATAGATCGATATCGTCATTTCCGATCTCGGATTATCGTTTGCGACCGCTTATAGTAGGAATTTTTCACTTGCATTTCTTTCTTTTGATGCGATTCCAATAAAACGATTAACCGCGTCGATCGGTATGCTAAGCCTTTTTTAATGTTCGCTCTAGTGCGCCGTTGATATCGCCTTCTTTTTTTTTTTCTTTTCTTTTTTTTTATGGTAAAAAACGCATATGTGCGTGTGCGTCGAGAGATCAGCTGTCAGGCTTTGTATGTTCCATGCGAGGGTCATTAGTACGTTGAATGATACATTTCGTATATACGCACACGAGCAACAGGTGCTCCACTCGCTCGTACAACTTCAATTGCGCGCGCGCGCTTGACATTTTCATCATTTTTTTTTCTGTGAAGTCAGTAACCACGTATTCTGAATATCAGAAAAAAATCGATCTTTTTTGATATATAATCAGTCAAATAAAAGCGTAATCTGTATTTACGTGCTATAAATAATGATTATCGACGCGGTAATATTCATAGAATAAACGATCAGGCGATGAAAATAAATTAAAAAAATAATTTATCAGCGGACGTTATTGCGTCAATTCAATAAAAGTAGATTACGAGGAATCAATCTACTCGCGCAGTTGACATGTCACGTTTCTCCTGATTTTTCCGATAAGCCCCGAATATTTGTAACTGGTAATTCCCCGTAGGATAATGTTTGTTGTCACACCTATGTACGCGATTAAACTGAAAGTATGATTACAAAAAAAAAATTATTTGTTATTTTTCAATGTTCGAATGAGTAAAACACACGAACGTTTACTTATAAAAACTCCAGTTTTTATTCTTACAGCTTATACTGAGATTTAATTTTACCGTACAAGTTAAGTGTAATAAACTCTTGCGTCGTTTTATGTCCATAAATAACACACGCAGTTTTACGTTTCAAGTGAGTTACGCACATAAAAGGTATATCGTTTCTGTCTTCGTAAATAAAGCTCCCGTTATTTTTTTTTAAATTCATGTATAAAGAAAAAAAATGCATCTGCTCGTTCCAGTTCGTGTTTTATCACAGGTGCATTTTCATATCTTATTTCGCTATAACAAATTCGGTTATTATTATACATGTTGAAACCTTAATAAATTTAATAACGTCCATTGTTTTTTTTTATTCTTGTTTAACATAATTAATATTGATTATTTCGTAGCCGACAATATACAAACGTTGGAAGAATGTCAATATTCATAATACTGAAAAACGACGAATTACTTTTTTTTTTAGAGTTTTCAATACTTTGCACAGATTTCACAATACCGTGATGATTTAATCAAATGATGGATATATCTGGGTATCGGCATTCTCTGAAGCCTTTGTCATCTACTTTTGAGAATTCCTTCGCGATTAGCTCACTTAATGTATAATTTGATGGTCTTGTGTTTTGCTTCTTTACACAAGGGGAATTACATGTAATTCTTTGCCGACTGTTCTACTTGTAAAAACGTTGTTAAACCATCAGTTTTTTTCAAGATTTATAATTCGCACTATTAACTTCAACGAGTAAACATGATTGGTACGAGAAAAGGAAATTTAAAAGTCAGTACAGCTTCAAGTTGTACAATAACAATATTGTTTACTACGCGTATACAAAAGTGAGCTGAAAGCAATAAAATTCTTTAGACTGTTTATTCATATATCTGCAGATTCGCTTTAAATACTGGTTTTATATTGTTACGTTCAAACTAATCATTATATATATGAAGCATATAAAAGGCCATGTACTTATACAATTACGATACAGAGATCACCTGACTGCACCGATACTTTAATGCGGATTAAAAATAGACAATATTGATTGCTATTACATTCAACGAAGTATATTTACATGAAATGAATATACAGATATTAGACGTTAAAAAGAAGCTTTCGTTAGTGTTTGATTATCTTATTTCTTGAATTCAATCCCACTGTTTTTACTCAGTCAACCACTTATTTTTATTTTTTTTTTTCTATAGACTGGAAACTTTGTAAATATTGAATATGATTACAAGAACAATAACATTATAACAAGATTTTTTTCATCGCGTCACTAGGCACTCGATTTATATAGATATTATGCAATCGCAAATCTCTGCAATGATGAATTTTTTTATCCAGAATCTTCTCATGTTTACATAAGTATTTCGTTTTTATATGGTAATTGCAATCGACCCGTGACTATAAAATTATTTTTTATTTATTTACAATTAAAAGTTTCTCAAATGTCTCACTAACAACGGACGAACATTGCTCAATTTTTCGTTATCAATTCCTGCCAAGGAACTCGCTCGGACAACATTGAATTCCTACATTCGCGTTATATATTACAGTAATTAGGAACATTTAAGGACTATACTCGTTGAAAAATGTATTGGCCTGCGTTTCGTTCTTTCGGTTTTTATCATTGCAGAGATAGTTAAAAGTTCGTGAAAGCCTCACAAGCTAACTTAAGTAAGCTAACTAAGGACTATGACTACGATATTCGAGTAAGACATTACAATATAGGAGGATACATATATAAAAGAGGACAATCAGTAGTTGATATGGTTATTGCACATAAGAAATATTGAAAAAGCTACAGCAGTGCTTCTGCGTCGCGTGGTTTTATACTTTTCTTCTTTTTTTTTTGTTCTATTTCGGTCAACACAATACTACTTTTTTCCTCGATTTGCCTATTTATGAGTAGATTATTCAATGCAACAGTAAGAGTATCATAAATGCCTATGAACTTTGATAAACGGTCAGTTCAGTATGTATATATTGCGTTGGTGTAAATACGTAAAAATAAGTTCATTAAAAGCAAATTAAGCACGTTATTTGTAAAAATCGAATCGCCGTGATATCCGAATATGATGCGAACACTTTTACCGCAAAATCTACGTGTTTTTTATTCTTATTAACCGTGAAAAATTTCAATATATATTTAAAAGTTCGATATCACCAGTTAGATCAGTTTTTCTCAATAACTTTGGTAAAATCTATTTACATAACGAATACGATTCTCTATCACATAATAAGCAGAAATGGGCAATTCGCATCAAAAGAGCGTACAATATTTTGATTTGTTGAAAAATAGACTATAGAATAAATACAGCAGCATTTTAACATTCCATATTGCTTGAATTTCATGCCATCAGACAATTTTAAAAAAAATAGTCAATCAACAGCACTAAAAACTACTCATTGATTCGTAATATATGTACAGAACGGCAATTGGAAAATGAAATGCCCATATCTGTGACAAGCAGTGAAACAATACTAAATGCACCGCGAAAAAGAAAATGTAAGTAGGCCTGTCAAGTACGTTTGATTAAACAATAAAAAAAAATCGAGAAATAAAACTTAAATGTCAAATCAGAAAGGAGCGATAACGGCAGCGGCCTCACCTCGGCTCGTCGGAAGAGGAGCACACTCAGTCCATTTATACGAAAGCGGATCGTAACGCTCGACGGTGGATATCGTTATTTGGGTACGGTAAAAATTAATTTCTTGCGGCTGATCGCCGCCAATTACATATAAACGGCCATCGGCCGCCGCTACGGCAGGATATGAACGACCAACGTTTAACGGAGGAACCATGGTCCACGTGTTCTGCAATATCATTATTTTTTTCAATTTGTAAATAATTATCGTTGTTTTTTTTTTTTTAATTTTGTAGCTTACCTCTTTGAACGAATATCTCTCGACGGAAGACAAAACTTCTTGATTTTTATTGGTTCCACCTACAACGAACATGTAACCATCGAGCACAGCAATTCCCATTTGAGATCGAGGCGTCAGCATGGGTGCCAAATTATTCCACTCTCTCGTCACTGGATTGTAACTCATCACGTCCTGACGATGTCTGCTGTCGTGCGTGCACCCTCCAACGATGTATATCAGTCCTAAAAATAGTATCGTTACATTGATTAATTAAAGGCTTTTATCGTCGAATAGGATTGAAAGTATGAACTGCGTACCTTCGAACGCGATAACTCCCATACTAAATCGGGGTTCAGGCAGTTTTCCACTGAGAGTCCAAGTATTGTTTATCGGATCGTAGACTTCAATCGTGCCGCCAATGTCCTCGCCGACCCAGCCTCCGAATGCGTATAGACTATTGTCCAAGGCACAAAAACCAAACTCACACCTCGGTTCGATCATGCACGCTATCGGAGTCCACACATTGTCGCGGGGATCGTAACACTCGCCATTCGCTATTATACAAGACTCCAGCTCGCCACCCACCACGTACACTTTGCCGTCCAATAACGCAACACCTGGCAGTATTCGGCCTATTCCAATAGGCGCTACCTCGCTCCACGTGCTGAAAACCAACGACAATAAGCATATAAATACCAACATTTTTCAATCGACAAAGATATAATACGCTCGAGACGTACTCGTTGATCGTGTCGTATTTGTTGATGGTCTCGTAGGTACTTTCGGCTGGTCTGACCCAGCCGTCTGTAGAATCCTCGCGCTTGGAGCCTCCTATCACTAAAATATCTTTCTTAGCGCAGAGACGAGGTTGTGCGCGCAATGGTACAAGGCATCCTTTATTGGTTATCAAGTCTTTTTGAATGGAGGTCAAGGCCACTATAAGACTACCGTCATTGCATTCGTAGATCACTCGATCGAGGCGAGCCATCGAGCATAATCGTAATCTTATGTGGCCAAATAGTTCAAACACATAACAACGTCTCGCGGGTATGTCATGCGTTATCCAATTGTATGCTGCTTGGAAGACCTGAGCATAGTAGTAATTTTAGCATGATATCAGTACATGAAAAAGTTTGAAACGATAACGTACCTGAAATTCCGTGTCGATGTGAATATTTTCGCTACTAATAAAACGAACTAGATCTTCTTTTGGCAGATCCAAAAATTCCTCCTCCTTTGAAACTTGAGGAAAATTGACTTCAATAAAACGTAAGGCAGTCTCCAAAAGGTCCACTCGATTGTGAGCTTCTGCAAATCTGCAAAAATTAAAGGTAAATTTTGCATTACATAAGCCAGAGAATTCATGGATCTGTTCCAACTGTACAGAAACAAGTGCTCAGTCTATAGAAGTGTTTGGTATAGTTTGAGGAAATCAATAATGCAGTACCTATAAATTCCAAGGGCATTGGAATAATGCAGTTGTTCTTGTAAGTATGAGATACAGCTAGAAACTACTTCGTCCAATTCCAGCATGTCAGCCGCGGCAAAGAGCTCTTGAACATTTTCTTGAGTTATGTTGACATTCCCGGTGTAAATGAAATCTACAAGAATGGACAGGATATTTTCGGAGATGGAATGGATTTCTACAAGCTCTTGCTGCTCCTCCACCAGTCCGCCAGTGAACATGGCATTGAAGTAAGCACTGCTTGCAGCCAATACAGATCTGTGCGCTCTGATGATTGTATTTCCAACTACCAGACCCACATCGCTGAATTGATTCTTAAGTCTTTGTGTATTCAAATTCCTTAGTACTTTGGGGGCATAATGTCCTACAGCATAGACAGTGTTGGAATTGTCTGCTGTTTCATTCATCGGTTCAGTCGCAAAACCCATGGTGTTGGAATTTATTTCGTTCTTCAATGAACCCACTGTATTTTCAGCCATGAAGCCATCGAGTTGACCTCTGTCGACTGCACCTAGAAATTATCATGTTCATGTTGAATTTGTTATTTCAGAAGAAATTCTGAATGAAACATTGATATTTAAGCATGAATGTTGTGAAAAAAAACATTATTCTACGCTACGTAATCACCAAATACTCAGTTCCAAATTTTCTATTTTTAATACACTTATGTAATGCTTGCATAAATAGCACCTACTGGTATTTGAGCATTCTGCACAAGAGAGTATAGACAGACAAGGACTGATCATAAACATTGTGCCAGTTTATTAGAGCTGGCAAAAAAACAAAACTGAGAAAATAAAGAGAAAATTCGCGAGGTATGAAACAAGCCATAGGCATCAAAACTAAAACCCTTGAAGTACACTAGGGCTACAGAGAGCAGAAAAGAGAGAAAAAAGGTACGAGGGGAATAAATAGTATCGATTAGCGAAGACTTTTAAGCTAAAAAGTGCATCGCACTCGCTGTCTACTTACGACATATACGCGAGAGGACTTTGTAGACGCTGGGGAACGATTTGGAGTTAGTTTTCCCTTTCAGCCGCATAATTACCACTTCATCTCTTCGTCCTTCACGCTCAAAAACTAGCTCGCGCCTCCAGTACGCGAGCTTTCCTTATCGGAGCCTCTGCCCCAAATCAATTTACCAATTTGCCAATCGACAATATGACATATGTCAAACAATGTCGTGGCACTTGAAGTTTGCAGCAAAATTGCTCCAATTTCACTTTACGTTCGTTGCACAAACTATTATCAATCGCATGTTTGACTATTTTTCGTATTAGTTTCGTAAGAGCGAAGATGAATACTTGTTTTGGACGTGGAATTTTGTGAAGGACTTTATTAATTTGTTTTTCATTTTTTGGCGTATCCGCCCACTTTCGAGTGACGATCGATTCGATGTATGTATATACTACCAACCTGAATGAATTTAAATTTGAAAACGGATATTTTTTCAACAAAAAGTCGATAATTTGTTTATTTTTAATCCTAGTAAATTAAATTATACAATTTTCTTACACAATTGATATGCTACAGTTTCAGTGTAAAATTCTACTATAGGAAAAATTAATGTTTTTAATTATTATTTCACGTGACGTTGGCATTACCTATACTTGACTCATATTAACCTAGCTCACTTCACTTTCCAGTCCAATAATCGTCTTTCGTCGTTGCGCCTCGCACGATTGCGTCGTGCAGGTTATTTTTTTATTTCGATTTTTGCCAAATTAATCAAGATTAACGTTCTTTCAGTAACTTGTTGTGCGTTTTTATTTTTTATTTTAATCGGGAGAAGCGATTTTTAATCGTTGCACTCCTGCAAAAATGACGCGTATATCGAAGGACAAGAGGTCATACGCCAAGCTTACGGTAATCAAAAATGTTACTTATTAGCGCATTGCCTACTAATATACTTTGGTTGGGTATTTGTTAAGAGTTTATAGTTAATTGATGCTAATTTGTTGTTTATAGAACGATGAAGGGCACGACGAATTTCTTAGTCGAATATCAAAAACTTTGTATTACACAAAATTACCAGTGACCGACTGTCTCAGCTTGCCTGTAACAGGTTCGTATTATAACATTGACTCTTATTACGCAATCATCATCATTATAATTGTGTTGATATTTATTTTGTTGCTAATTCATTTACAGAATTGGCAGCTGAAATCTTTACTGAGGTTAAAAATGGAAAAACTTTAGAACGCCTAGATGTTGAAGAAGCAAGTCGAATCTCTCGAAATGCTTGTGTTTCTCCCTGTTCTCTTGTTTTAGCATTACTTTATCTTGAAAGATTAAAAGACTGTAATCCAGAATATTTGCAGAGAGTTGCACCATCAGAGTTATTTTTGGTCTCCTTGGTATGTATTCATTCTGTGCATATATAAAACATAATTAACTAAAGTAAGGTATAATAACTTTACTTCATTTTCCCTTAGATGGTAGCTAGCAAGTTTCTGCACGATGATGGAGAGGAGGATGAAGTTTTTAATACGGAATGGGCACAATCAGGTCATTTAAGTACTGCAAAAATGAACAGACTAGAGAAGGATTTCCTCAAAGCCATAGTAAGATTTATCTTTTAACACATACTTCCTTTACTCAACTACTATTTCCATTCTAAAATAATCATATAATTATAAAACTATATTTTGTTGACACTATATAACATTAAATTATTTTATTATCCAGAATTGGTGTGTATTTGTACATAATCAAGACTTTTGGGAGCGACTGCAAAGGCTAGAAAGAGACATTGCCTATAAAGAAGCTCGGAAAAGAGGCTGGTTTTCTTATACAGAACTCAACTCTCTGCTTGATTCTATCCATTTGGCAGCACTAGTAAATACAGTTCTTAGCGTATCTTCCATTTGTATTGCAACTTATGCTGCAGGATTGATTGCTCTTTTTGGCTCGACTGTTGTTGCAACACACTTACCAGCTATTCTTCTTCCAAAGCAAACACAATCTACTTGCATGTCAAGTCTCATACACACACCTTGTTCAAATGATGATTCTCACAGTGAACTTGAAGAACAAATTGAAAATATCTTACTGGATTCGATTTCAGAGGAGGCTGAAGTTTGTAATGAATCTCATGTAGGAATCAACATCTTTGTGCAAAACAATGACACAAGTACAGGAAATGAGTGGAAGTGGATTATTGATTTAGTTATGTTTTGGCTTCCAAACAGTTCGAATTTGAAAGCAAAATCTGGAATCAATGATTGGAAAAATGAATTCAATCGAAACAGTGTTTATGTTACTAAAACAGACTTTATAATTGAATCAAATCCGTTTCTACAATATTCCGACAATGAAGTTAAAAACATCGTGAAGACAAAGTCGCTAGATTCAAATTTAAAAATTGCTTCACATGATTGGACACACAATTTTGGATATCTATCTAAATTACCTCTAAGTCATGGACAATGATAGATATAATTTTGATTGTCTTGTTTGAGTCAACATATATTTTTTTCTTTAAATTCAACTTGTAATTTATAATTTTATTCAACTTAATTTATTATTTCGAGTTAAATTTTAACTTTTGTATTTTAATTTTCTTATTCTTTTATAATAGTTCAATTAATTTATGCAAGAGTTAGATTATTTTAAAACAACCTAACGTTCACGCTACACTATCAATTACTTGATAGTTGTAGAGAAAACAATTAACAAATTAACTGTTAACATGTACAACTTATTAAACTAAGCACCATCATTAAAAAAAATATATTTTTTGTACTTCTATTCTGCATTCGTTTAGAAAAAACATTTTTCAATAAAAGTTATAAAGAGTAAGTACGCAGTTAAGTCTATTTTTTCAAGCATTAGTATACAAATGCATCTAAATAAAATGTCAATTGATGCATATATTTCACAATCTAAAATAGTTTCTTAGAGTATCCTATGCATTGCTTTAAAGTTTCCCTATGTACACATTTTAAAAATAAGTAGGAATAGATTTGCAGTCATAACAGCGAAGCGTTAGCCTTTTTGTGTCCAGCAACGACTAATGCATGTCTAAAACTTCTAAAAATTCATTAGAGAATTTGTACAACATAAATTCGGTATGTAAACATCTTTTGGACCTTATTTCTTTTTATCGCCTTGTTTCTCCTCTTTCTTTTCGTCATTTTTTTCTTTGCCTTTTTCTTTTTCTTCTTTCGTATCATTATGTAAAAACAGCAATGGTAGCATTCCTAGAAAACAACCAATTGTCACCCCAATAACTCGTCCCTTTGAAAAAATAGTTAAAATCATTAAAAACTAAAATTGACATGAATTTTCCAAGTAAAAGATATTGAAAATAAATTCTCACCATATTAGCAGCAAATCTAGATTTGGGTAAATCTAATTGTATTGGTGTTAGCTTAGGTTGTTGAAATCCTATTTTTTGTGCAAAAAGTTCGACATAAAAGGCAGACCCTATCCCTAAAATATCAGAAATGGTATTTCCACAAGCTGCAGCAGCCATAGTTGTAAGTGTTATAAAAGCTCCTAAGGACGCTTCAATAGAATCACCCTGAAAATTATTTTCAATGAAAAACATTAAACAAAAAAATATTATTAAAAATTTTAAATGTTACATACAGCAATTATCATAATTGAATTGTCAAGGAATCCAAAGCCAATGAAAGGGATGGCATTCGCAACTGACACTGAAATATTTTTTATTGTTAGTTATTATTTGTAGTTCTTAATGTATTTATAATCATTTACTGGAAGTTTGTGAACTTCCTAGACAGTTATATAAACTTCTCAATACCAGTTACAATCTGGTTTGAACCAGTTCAATCTAGATTTGAATCCAAAGAAAAGGTAGTTCACAGGAAAAAAATGTATTTACTACTTTACCTCGAAAATAATTATTGTTGCAATGCACAATTGAAATGAAAATTTTTATTAAATTTATAAAAAAACAATGGAATCTAAATATTAAATAATAATATATGTTTAATTTTTTTTACCTCGCAATAAATCTCGTGTGGATGGTGAAGGAACTTTTTCCACTGTAAAATAAAAAACAGTTATTGAAAATATAGTTAAATGTTTATTTATTCTGTAATTGAAAAAATATGTGCATATCATTTTCTTGAAGGAATGTGCATCGAGATGTGCATGCAGTAAATAACATTTTATGAATCCAAAAAGATCATAAAACGAGAAATTTCGTTGAATGAGTTGTCTTTTTAAGGAACTTACAGAAAAGTTTTCCATAAAGTAGATAAAGCAGACGGAGAAAGAAAGTTAATTTAATGTTTGTTACATAGTTAGATATTTAGGGTACCAGCATAGAAGATAGCACTAATATAGGGATAAGAGGTGTACATTCTTATTGTTCATTCCAGTGCTGAATGTTATAGTGAAAATATATCAGTTTTATTAATTAATTAAAGTGTGAAAGGTTCAAGAACATTGAGAATATTCAAAAAAAAAAACAATCACATGCAAGCTTACTGATCTGGTTTTTTGTTAAGCCATGTAATGAAAGAATGTATGTAATAAGATATTTATTAGAAAATTGTCACTGGCTCAAAGTATTTGATAATGAATGAATGAATTTAATGATAGTGAATTTAATGATTCTACAATTGTGAAATGAATTTGAGAATGTAAGACAAGTTGGTTAATATTTTTAATTGATAAATTTTTATATCTGTTGAATTTTTTATTTTTCAATTATGAAAATTAGAGCTCCTTCCGCTGGTTAATACAACTTTTATTTCTTGTCTCATACCATATTTACGAAGCAGCCAATCGTCAGGAACCTTGCAATAACTGCCTGTGGGATCTACGTCTCCTAAAGAAGGTACTTTGCTGGGTCTGCCAAATTTACTTCTCCACCTAAAGGCTGCAAGCTGGCCTAGTTGATGAAAAAATAAAAAAAAAGGAAAAACTCAATGGAGTGTAAAACAAACAAAAAATAAATAATGTAAAGCAGATAGTAGGGCTACAGGAGTGCTACCAGTATGGAAAAAAAACAATGGATTAATGAAGAATAACAAAAAAAAAGAGTCACTGATAAATCATTAAGAGCTACCTCTTTGTTACATAGTAGAAAAATCCGCACTCCTGTTTACAGCATTAATATCATGGTTGGCAAGCTGACGTGCTGGTCTCTCATATTGTTAGTAGAGACTCTTCAGTACAGATATCTGTGCACACAGCTCTCGTACACAGAGTCTTTATACTCTATATGAAAAATCTCACGTGAAATCTATGCATGATAACTGTTTGAATTGAGTGATTAGCATTTTGTTTTTGAAATTATCATGTACTGCTGCTGAGTCAACTACACATCAAAAGAACAGCATTCTATATATACAGACAAAACACGAGTGGGTTTGGTAGATAATAGGCCATTTGAGTGAAACAAAATGCAAGAACATTGACCTTTAAATCAGAAAGATCTAAACATCTATATGAAAAAAAAAAAGAAACGTGTAGTCTCATGGAAACTCAACATGGATGTCGTTATCAGTTCTGGATTTATAATGCTGTATTACTATCTGCATACTGGCTGATGTCACTTACCCACATACTCAGCCTTGAGCTTCAGAGACTGGCATTCTTGCAAAGCTGAGATCAGCACTTCTCTCTCATCCGGTGTCAATCGAATGGCCAAATCCTTGGCTTGTTGTTTGGACAGAACACCAGGAAGCGTGTGTGACACCGCTGCTGCACTGCCGAATCTTTGCTGCTCAAAAAAACTCGTGACAACGTTCTTGTCGATGCTGTGCCTTTCGTGAGTCCACGAAAATCTCTTGCTCTGGTTGAATCTTGAAATGCTCTTGATGGGCAGACAAGTGGCACTTGAACTCCGCAGAGTCGCTCGGCAGAGCAATGTAGACACGGAGCTAGACATCTTCCCACACACAAACACTTGTTGAAGTCCAGGGAAAAAAGATGAAGTCAAAAGCACCTCAACGAAGCTCGCTTGTGACAGTGAAATGTTGGCTAAGCGCGGCAACGACGAAGCGCATTATTGTATGCTTTGGACGAAACTATGCAAGATATTCGCTCGACGAGTCGATAAGAACTGAGGTACGGCTGAGCCTATGCATTCGATTTTGGAATAGCCTGCACTGCTGCTCAGTTGCCCCTGCGCCTGCAGGACGGAACCCCCCTCGACAGCACACAAATGCGCGACGTGACGCACGTCACGTCCCTGACGTCACCACCGCAAGAGCCTCCCGGCGGCCTATCTTGCCCTCTCGATCGTGCGCTGACCCTACAATTCTTACACGCGACGCCCTCCTTTTTCTCGTTCAATATTCAAAAGGTAAATCCTTCGTGCTCGCGTGGACCGTGTAATATGCAATTCGTTCAAATTTTCATTGACACACTTTTCGCTGCCCCCACGTTACTCATTGCGGTATTTTCGGAGCACACGCGCTTATTTATCCCTGAGCATAGTTTATCTCCGATCGAGCTGTAATAAATGTTGAATCATTGAACACTTCCCGCCCAATCACGCGATTGGTCGACGCTTCAATATTTGAATTTGTTGCTGACCCTTGCGATTTTATTTGTAAAATCGATGTCTAATGGCATTGCTATTATTTTACAAAGATTATTACCGTGATTAGAGTCATTAAATTAGTAATAAACTAAATGACGGTAAGTGATGCAATTTGCGCGCGAGATTACGTGACAATATACGAGGATAAGCACTAACGAGAAAAGTAGCGATCTTTCGAAATAGATAGAATCGGTTACAAACAATAAATATTTACGTGTGTAATAAAATCGGTTTTAGTGCAATAGTTTCGACACTTGAAACTGATAATGCTTTATTTAGTTTTGTAAGCACTGGAGAAAGTATCTACTAGAGAAATGCCTACTAGGTGACTAGTACCTGAAAATTGTCTATTGATATTTAATTTATATGGATATAAAAAAGTACAACGCATCCTTGCGATGGTAAAAAATCGTAGCGTTCATTTTTACGAAACATGGTAAAATATCTCACATCAAACTCTTAAAATTGTATCATTTAATATCTACTAGGGATTAAAATTAAATTATCTACTCGTGCCGTAAACTTTGAGTGTACGGTCCATACTGGCTGAGGCTATAAATTCTGCATTTTTACCAAAACGAACTGAATTGACTGCAGCTGTATGATCATTAAACGTTTTCAACTCTATCCACTGTTTGCAAACGTATATCCTGAAATAAAATTTATCGTGTTATTAAATATATTCGGTCGTCATTACGAATAACTTTAAAAATAACTTGATTTCGCAAATACCTGACATCAGAGCCACAAACTGCCAAGTAGGTACCACTTTGGTCAAAGCAAATGTCTTTCACTTCGTATGATTCATCCAACTGCAGTGTCTTGAAATTCTTCAATTTACGCAGATCCCAAAGTTTTACGCAAGAGTCTTCAGCCGCCGTGGCCAAATAGTAACCGTTTTCGGAAAAGCTAATGGCCGTGATAACCCCAGAGTGACCTGGGAAATTAGCTACATTTGATTGTTCTTTTAAATCCCAAATTTTCACTTGCGAATCCGCAGTTCCAGTGCCAAAAATAAGTCCGTCAGGATGGAATTGTGCTGTTGTCAGTGGTTGACTATTTTGACCAGCCACCTGTAACGAAAAAATATTTGAATGTAGTTAATTTCCCGCGAAATAAATTTCAACTAAAATAAAATCATGCAATACCTTAGTAAGCAGTCTGCCAGATCTTATATCTGAAAACGCCCAACAATGGTCGAGGGCTGAGCTCAACAAGTAGTCGCCTGTTGGATGTAACGACAATCCTGTAACCGGCGCATCGTGCGTTCGCATAAGAAGTGTTGTTTTGGCAGTGTCAACGTTCCAAATTCGGATTGTCGAATCAGGAGATGCAGTCATCACAATATCTTCCGTGGGATGATAAATTACTCGCGTTACCTGTCGTAAGCATTGCGTAGGAAAATTAGCAACAGCAATATAAAATGTATTGATAATTTTTGAATAATAATATGGTTTATACCTTCTTTGTGTGACCTTTCAAAATTGAAACAATTTGCTCTGTATCTTTATTGAATACTGTCGCATTTTTGTCTGCTCCGCCTGTCAAGATTCTACTGTTATCTGCACTGTGAATATCTAAAGCCAGTATACCAGGAATACTTGCAGAGTGAAGACCCTTGAAAAGAAAATAACAAATTACATGTTACATACAACATTTACATTTAATTTCACAGGAAGGCAACTGAAGTTAAAGTTTATGTACTGGATGAGATGCTAAAGTTTGGAATGATTTGATAGTATCTTGAGAAAGAAGATCTTCTGGCACAGATCGACCTCGCCGCTTTCGCTCTTGTGTAAGTACTGTTGCTTTTTCTTGCAGCTTCTGAATGATATCTTCTGTTATTCCAGCCTCTTCACTGGGTTGCATAGCTATACCACCAGCCTCAGCAAGAGCCTGTGAATGAAACAATGCTATTGTTATTTGTCCATCTTATGGTCTTTGCAAAAAAAAAGACATCGTTTACACTTACGGGCTGTGGCATATTTGAAGCAGTTCCTGGTTGCGGTTTTATCAAAGCTAATGCTTCTTTCACTGAAGTAGATTCTTTCACTAAAAGAGCAGTTTTTCTACACACTGCATCATGTTGGTAGAGGACATTTAAAGTTTCCTGGCGAGTCTTTTGCAGGCGTTGTCTCAATAGAAATGAGCTCAACACTTCTGCATCATACTCATCTCGTAAGCCTTTCAAAATAAAAGGTATTGATGTTGAACTAGGGGCTTTTGGTTTGCTTGGTACATCTGAAAACAAATAATAACTTATAATATACTTGCTTTGTTGGAAAAAGTAATCATATTGATTCACTCATTCAGAATTCACCATTGTCACTTACGTTTTATCTCAATTAATTGATCTACCTGGAGTTCTTTGCCATTGATGGGATCAACTCCATTTTCTGCGACATATCTTTCAATTAAACGTTTTTCGAATATAGAGCCAGATGCTGGAGATACCACTGGCTCCTCTGGCACTTCCTTAGAAACTAAAAAAAAATGATTCTTTTTATAAACATTCTAAATATTTAGAATTGATGTAATAGAGGTTCTGTGCACTATTGTATCAAGTACTTTTTTTGTTGAACTTATCATGGCCGATACATAATTATCATTATTTACGTAAAATAGAATGAAATGAAGAAGTTATACATAGTTGAAATTCTTAACAATCATTAAAATAATAAAAATATTTCGCCGCAAAGCATAAACATAACCCTACATTACACATAAGTATGAAATTTTTAGTAAATGTTGGAATATATTTTATAATTTATTAGCTTGCCAAGCTAGAAACATACGCTAGAAAACCAAAAAGTCCATCTATTTGAGAATACTAAATACTTTTTCAATAAAGAAATGCTATTTTACTTACGCGCACACTGTAACATTTTCGTTGATTTTCGTAGGCGTACGGCTCTCAGCTGTTGAGTCCAAGACTGCCAACATGCCGCTACACTTGCCAAGTTGCCACTTGCCTTTTGTGCTGTGCATCTAAATTTGTTGACACGACCCCGAATTGTCAGTCCAGTTGTCTGCAGTTGTCAATAGCACTGCGGTGAATCCACAGTTTTTCGGAGATGATTTTGAGTAAATTGACAATTTGATATTGATAATAATGTACACTTTATTGAGTGGTTTGTACAAGTATTTAGTCCAGAAAGATGAGTATTTCATACTCATACTGGGATTGGATAATGCTGGGAAAACGGTAAGTTTTGCAAGAAAATGTATCGATTTAACCTTGTTATAGGCATATTTTTTTATTTGCGAATCGCTAAACTTCAGACTTACTTGGAGGCAGCTAAAACTAAATTTACAAAGAATTATAAAGGAATGAATCCCAGCAAAATAACTACTACTGTAGGATTAAATATTGGAAAGATTGACATTGCTAATGTAAGACTTAATTTTTGGGATCTTGGTGGCCAAGAAGAATTACAATCCCTGTGGGACAAGGTATTTTTAATTTTCACATTGATAGATCAATTACACTTTTAAAATACCACTTTAATCAATTTTTAATTATCTTCTAGTATTATGCTGAATCACATGCAGTTATTTACATTGTTGATTCATCAGACAGAGACAGGATACCTGTTTCAAAGGAGACATTTGGTTTGTATAAAACTTGCAAAGCATCTGTTGGAACAAATATTTGTGAGACTGTTTTATTTACTAAAGTGATACAATTTCAGATAAAGTTATTTCATCAGAGCATCTGCAAGGAGTTCCATTATTAGTATTAGCAAACAAGCAAGATATTCCTGATTGCATGGGTGTGCGAGAAGTGAAGCCTATATTCAATCAAAATGCTCATTTAATTGGAAGGAGAGATTGTATGGTTA
Organism: Galeopsomyia nigrocyanea; assembly: GCA_035047105.1. Lineage (NCBI taxonomy): Eukaryota > Metazoa > Arthropoda > Insecta > Hymenoptera > Eulophidae > Galeopsomyia > Galeopsomyia nigrocyanea. Next base: position 1,612,401 of record JAWWMK010000008.1, read on the forward strand.
TGCCTGTTTCTGCAATAAATGGGTAAGTATTTGTATTTTATTTGTTAATTTCCAAACTATTTATAAAACTATTCATTTTTACATTACAGTGAAGGTGTAGATGAAGGGATTCGCTGGTTAGTTGATTGTATAAAGAGGAACAGTGAAATACGGCCTCCTCGAAATCAGGACAATAATTGTTTGACATGAGAATCATTTTACATTCCATTATTAATTAATTACATAGTGTATAAGGTTCACTGCATATTTTACTTATTATAGAGATATATTTGTACCTGAAATACAATTTGTTGTGTTTTATACAACTTGAAAATTATTATTATTTAGAGTTGAAATCTTTAATTTGATCATTATTCCAATCAAAACTACATGTAAACTATTTGTGATTCAAACCAGTTTTCAATTAACTCAGTTATCACAGTAAGGTATTAGTCAATATTCACTATATATAACTATCTTTAGATGTCAGTAATAATTGTATAATTTATCTCACAAATAATATCTAATTAATTTATCTATAATCTAATAGCTAAGAATATCTGAAATTAAAATGAGCATTAGAAAAAGGCAGCAGCAGCAGCATCAGGTTGGTATCAAAGAGTGCACACCTGCTGATAGCGTAGCGTGTACTGAGATAAGAGATAAGCCGTGGCTCCTCCTGCCTGGCTTTCTATTATATTAGTGATAATTGATAAAAGGTGCTGTGTGCCACCTTCGTGCAGTGATACATCAACGTTGCGAGACAGACGTCATCATTTTTGTAAAACTCGCTTAGATTTTACCTGCATTCGCGTATCATGTGGCCTTATTATGAAAACGATGATTGGAGCATTCTTCCACCTGAGCTTAATAGACGGTAAGTAGTATCGCTTTTTTCAACGCTTCGATCAAATTCGAGAAATATCAGCGCTCACCGCTAATATGGCTGATCACCGAAAACATTGAAAGCTTATCTCTTTTTTTTCTTTTTTGATGCAATTCTGAATAAAGTCTATGCGGCATAATTTGAAGCAATACGCAATCGTTTTTTTTTGCTCCACAAAATTGCATATTTCGTTGGTGGACGTTCTTATTCTAAAGTAATATAATGTTTATAGCACTTGGCAGTGACGTATTTATTTACGCGTACTATACTTTTGCAGTGATAAAATATTTTATGATGCACGTCCAAATAAGAACCATTCACGCAGTTATTGATGAATAATGTTACTTGACATTACGTGAAAAATAAGTAAATATGATACGTAGGAAAACTGTCTATAACAAGACTGAACTTGGTTTCGTTTTTTCGTAAGATTATAATATTAGTATATTATAATATATGCCGCATAGTGCATGGGTTGAAAATTTTATCGTTATTACAAAAACAAAACAAAAATTGAAAATTATCGCTCTATGGATAATTTCCCCCCAAGAAATGTACATCTGTATTTCTTTAACAGTGACATGTATCCTTTAACAATGACGTTATCATGTTCGACCGCATTTTGATAAATTCTTCCGGTGATACGCAGAAAAAAGAAATTGTTATATTAATTTTACCCTAATGCTATTTGAATATAATTAACTTTAAATTGATTATTGACAATAAAGATTTCCCCATTTTTATTCAATATTTGCTACTGTAAAAATGCCGAGCTTTTAAACGAAATAGCCCGATAATAATAAATATAATTATAATGAAATTAATCTTCACAGTTTCGACTGTTTTTAAATGAAAATTGATTACCATAGGGCGAAAGAGACTCTCGCAAGAGAGATAATTATATGGAAATATAGCGAGCGTGAATCACGATAGCAAAATTGGCATTCAGATTTTCCCGCGATACTTGTCGGCGCCACGTCCGTAAAAAAAAGGCGTGCGGCGGCGGCAACGTTGCGTGCGCGAGTGTCCCGCACTGACTGCACTGCCCCCGCAATATATATATACATACAGCATCTTAGCGAGCACAAGGCAAGATAGTGTATAGTGTCGTGACATGTGTGTAAGATCAGGCAAGTGGTAGTGAGTGTGTGTGAGAGAGAGAGAGAGAGAGAGAGAGAGAGAGAGAGAGAGAGTCAAGTCAGAGTCGTCGAGAGAGGTATTAGTCAGAGAGTGCGAGTGCCTCGTCTGTGGCACCGCCGCCGACGACGAAGAGCCACCAGGTAATTGTTTAACCACTGCCGGGTTTCGTATACACTTTCTCCCCCACTCCACGATACGCTCCAATTGATCAGGCCCCCAATAATGGTTCTCTATCGCCATTGTAGTGTGACAAAGTTTAAAGGTACACACTGTGTATACTTGGGCTAGAGCTAAAGGCTGCGATCGCAGGCTCTTTAGTCTTTCCTCCTCGTTTCCCCAACAATCGCGAGTCGAACGAGTAAGTGTGCAAATATCTGTGTGAGAGTGCGTGCGATATGCGTGTATGTATGTGTGCGTTGGACATTTGCAGGCGCGCCTGATGCGGTGAGGGCGCCAAACTCGCGGTAGTGCTGCTCGTCGACGTCGTCGAGGGTCCGCCGAGGCGTGTGTATGAGATAGCGAGAGAGAGAAAGAGAGGGGCACGAATAAGGTGTGCAGGTGGGCGCGTGCCGACGTGTGCATTCAATAGCCCATACAACTCGAGCGCCTTGCACGATAACTATCTACCTTTTTTTTTTCTTTTGACCTCACTTCATGGCTCGTTCCATTCTCGACTCGATATACTATTGCTGCACACCTCGTCATCAAGCGTGGCATCCGCGACAGCTGTAAACCGGGGCTTTGGCTTTCGTTTTGGAGCACCTGCGCCTGTCGATGACAAGTGAGCCGTGACGATTGTACGAGAGAGAGAGAGAGAGAGAAAGAGTTTTTATTGACCTGCTGCTGATGTACTGGTTTAATCAGTTCATTTATTCATGTTTAGGTCTATCTTTAGTTTAACAATGTGATTTGGTCTGTGTGAGTGCTGAAAGTGAATAGAGTGAAGATTGGTATGTCTGTTGTTGTGCGATTAGTGAACTATCAATGATGTGTTAGGTTGGCTGCTAGTGTTGACTAATTTATTCCACATTAATATTCATAGATGATTAGCAACAAGAACGTTTTTTCGTTTCAAATAGATGTCAAGATATCCTGTGATTAATTTGCTACTTGTCTATTGAATTTTTGATCACAATTGATAACACAGTCTATGCAGATTAAAATGTGAAAATATATTGTTTTAGAATCACCTTGGAGTCTCCTACAAATCTCTTTCAAAGTTGACAGTTTCATTTGTTTTGCAGATTGCAGCATCGAAGAGTTGTTGTACAAATAGGTCTACTGGAGGTACTTAAACCCTGGAGTGTTGTCATCTTTTATGATTGAGTCTTTGCGTGACTGCGAGTGATTGGTTTTATTGAATGTGTACATGTGTGGTCATAGTTCTGTGTGAAACATAATTGTAACTATTCATTTGTCCGAATGTCTTATCATGCTTTGTAGTTTGAAATCAAAGTACTTTAAATGTAAAAATACAAGAATGATAAGAGATTGATGCTAATGTAAATCATTTGAAGTACAATTACACAGCTTACACATTGCCATTGGTATATGTCTAACAGGACGAGACGAGCTTAGCAGTGTTCTGTCCAGTAACTAACTGCAAGTCATATTTTGTTTGTCTTTGCAACCATAGCCCGGAGTGACCAAAAATATTAAGATAAAATGAACGCCTCAGAACACGGGTAAATTATGCTTTTAATTCAATGTTAAAAAACATGGAACCTGCTCCATTTAATTAATCACTGCGTCATTGCCAAGTGTATAATAATAGCAGACTAGAGTTTCTTTTTAGTGTGTATATAATCCAGCATGGGTGTGTTACACTTATTTCAGGTTTAATCCAGCATTTAACATGGCCTCTATCAAACAAGCCATCAATGAGGCAGTGGAAAGAGGTGGGTTTCATTTTTGACAATAACCTTTGACAGTTTATTCTTTGGCCTTTTCTTTTGTTTCTCCTACTTATAGCACTATTTCTGTAGATCATCATTTGCACTGCTTTTGCTTTTTTTTCCATACAATCGTTGATTTCTCTTGTTAATTTTTTAAACAATATTTTCAATTCGATTTTCCGAATTTCGTTTACTACGTTTAAATACTGAAATGTCGTGAAGGAAGCTTGCAAGCTTATCAATCGATTTTTCGTTGGGTCAATTGATGAACAATTTCAGATGAAAACAAAGCCATGATGTAAATATATACATTGTGACATAAAAATGTTCATTTTTTAATTAAAACTTTCGTAAAGGAAAAAAATAAAACGTTTTGGTTAAAGAAACAAGGAAATCATCATAACTATTTCATAATGCCATGCACCTAACACAATGCTCTCATCTAACCACACTGTGCACTGATAACATATTGTTAAATCCAAGTTTCAACAGTGAGAATGCCGGCACCAACGCGTTTGCGGGATCTCATACGGCAAATTAGAGCGGCACGAACTGCTGCCGAAGAGAGAACGGTTGTCAACAAAGAGTGCGCATACATTCGTTCCACATTCAGAGAGGAAGACAGCGTTTGGAGATGTCGCAACATTGCTAAACTCTTGTACATTCATATGTTGGGGTATGTATATAGATCACTCGATTGATTTTGTCGCGCGCTGCGATGTACCAATTGCTCGATAATCTATATTTTCATTCGTAACGTTTCAGATATCCAGCGCACTTTGGTCAACTAGAATGTTTGAAATTGATTGCTTCGCCGAGGTTTACAGACAAACGCATTGGATATCTTGGAGCGATGCTGCTTCTCGACGAGAGACAGGATGTTCATTTGCTGATCACAAACTGTTTGAAAAAGTAAGTTGCGTGTGCGAAAATGAATAATAGTATCTTTAAATCTTAATTTTCATGCTTACAGTGACCTGAATAGTTCTACACAATTTGTGATTGGTTTAGCCTTGTGTACTCTTGGTGCAATAGCTTCACCCGAAATGGCACGTGATCTTGCGGCCGAAGTTGAGAGATTGATGAAGTCGCCAAACGCGTACATCAGGAAAAAAGCTGCCCTTTGTGCTTTTCGAATAATCAGACGAGTTCCAGAATTGATGGAAATGTTTTTGCCAGCCACGAGAAGTCTGCTCACTGAGAAGAATCACGGCGTACTTATCACTGGAGTCACGTTGATCACGGAAATGTGCGAGAACAGCGTGGACACGTTGAATCATTTCAAGAAGGTGGGTTCGCGGCAATTTCAGTTGCTTCATTCTAGATGAGAGTTTTTTTGTCTGTGTAATGCGCAAAACTAGATGTATTTGTTCTTGACTAGCAATGTCTTGTATGAAATACTGTTCTCTTTTTCAATGATGCAAGACAGTAGCTTTTCGGTTTATACATTTTCAAATCTATAAAGTATGGTTTTTTCCTATTTAGGAATGCGGCCATCGAGAGGTAATTGCGAAATGCTAAGTGTTTATTGCATGACTCGCTTGGCGTGACGATGTATCGGCTTTGCATTCTATATCTTCACTACTTTGTTACAATCTATTACTACATTGTTCACGATACTATATTCATACATCGTCATTCTTAGCATAATTCAAATTTTACAGTATATACACGTTAAACAGTTTGCTCTAACTTTTAAAGTCATCTTTGATTTTCATTTGTTATAAATTTGATAAAACATTAACTAAAATTGATTGCACGTTTATATCCGACTTGTTTACATGTACCTGTTTTCGATTATTTAATATGTATCTACCTAGCAGCGTTAATAATCAATTACAATGGAAACAAAATTGTAAAATTCATCGTCATACCACGTAATATTATTGTTCACAGGTGTTTTTTTTTTCTCTACTGCACTATATGTGGCCCAAATCTGTGAACATATTGTCACTGCAGAAATTAACGTCATTTTCTTTTTTCTTTGCAGATAGTGCCAAATCTTGTCAGAATCCTGAAGAATTTGATACTTGCCGGTTACTCTCCGGAGCACGATGTGTCTGGCGTGTCAGATCCGTTTTTGCAAGTGAAAATTTTGCGCCTCTTGCGGATTTTGGGCCACAACGACGTTGACGCCTCTGAAGCAATGAACGACATCCTCGCGCAAGTTGCCACGAATACGGAGACAAGTAAAAACGTCGGCAATACCATTTTATACGAAACTGTTTTGTCTATAATGGATATCAAGTCCGAGAGTGGATTGAGAGTATTAGCTATCAACATATTGGGTAGATTTTTGTTGAACAATGACAAAAACATTCGCTACGTTGCTTTGAATACGCTGTTGAAGACAGTTTACGTCGATACCAGTGCTGTGCAAAGGCATAGATCAACCATTTTGGTGAGCGTCTGTTTTAAACGAAGTATAATTAAATCACTTTGAAGAAATGATTGTAAACGGAAACAATTTCATTTTAGGAGTGCTTAAAAGATCCAGATGTGTCGATAAGACGCCGGGCAATGGAACTGAGCTTTGCTCTTGTCAATACAAACAACATCAGAAACATGATGAAAGAACTGTTACTATTTCTAGAACGAGCAGATCCAGAGTTCAAAGCTCAGTGCAGCAGTAATATCGTTATGTCCGCAGAACGGTTTGCCCCTAATAAGCGATGGCATCTCGAAACGCTCTTCAAAGTTTTAGTTGCTGTAAGTAGGACACCTTGTCTTTATACGGAATCTTGGAGTTTACAGTATTCAATTTATGTTTTATATTTTGACACAGTCTGGAAATTATGTGAGAGACGACGTTGTAGCTTGCACCATACAACTTATTTCCGAGACTCAGTCTCAACAGGCATACGCCGTTAGTGCTTTGTGGCGGGCATTGGAAAAAGATACGGCCGACAAGCAACCTCTAACGCAAGTTGCCACGTGGTGCATTGGCGAGTATGGCGATCTGCTTTTGTATGGACCATATCCCGAAGACGCTGATGCGCCAGTCGATGTAAGTTTACCACTGTTATGTGTCGATGAGTTAAGAATAAGTAATTTGAGAGTTATATCGTGCTCTTTTCTTCTCGTAGTTGACCGAGGAGGATGTTATTGATGTGTATCAAAAATTGCTTTGGAGTCCTCAAAATACAATTATAACGAAACAATATACGTTGCTGTCTCTGATGAAGCTCAGTACACGATTCCAAAAAGCAAACGAGTAAGTGGAGTAGTGATAAAAATGCCATTGCACACAATCATCGAAGCACCATTATCACTAACGCTTTATCGTGTGTAAATGCATTTTTATATCCGATTTCTATAGTAACGTTTTTTGCAGTACGCTACCTCCATTTTTCAGGAAAATCCGTCAGATTATCGACACGTTTGGCAGCAATTTGAACATTGAATTACAGCAACGAGGAATTGAATTTTCGCAATTATTTAGAAAATATGAACATATGAGACCTGCGTTGTTGGAGCGAATGCCACCGATGGAAACTGCGAGACCTCAAGCTAATGGAATTATTGGTATGGTTAATGGAGAGCCAGAGCCCGCAGAGGAAAAGCCTACTTTTAGCGAACCTGTAAATACTGCACCTCCATCTGATTCAGTGCGTTCATCATACTTATTTGAAAAATCCTAAAACGTTCTATTAGGCAATTTACTTGAATATTTTCATTTTTATAGAGTGCTCTTTTGGATTTACTTGGTAGTAGTGATTTAAGCTCGCCAGTATCGGCCGCGCCTGCTGGCAATATATCTGTCGCTTCGACGCCTATTATGAATAATAATGATCTGCTAGACTTGCTAGGAGGTTTAGACTTATCAACACCTGCCCCAGCGCCAACAATACCTCACCAACAGTCACCACAACAGATCTTCAGTCCCACCACTACCTCTAATTATCTAGTTGATGGTTTACTAAACTCTTCGTCTATGCCAATACAAAATGGTAAAATAAAACAAAATTTATTTACATTCTTTATCTCGCGTTGATGGTTATATTTATTTTTTTTAATTATATATCGTTGTAGTTCCCGAGGCGCCCAGCATGATCGTTTATGATAAGCAAGGGTTGACAATTACGTTTAAATTAGAAAGATCATTGGACAATCCAGATTTGTTAGTGATAAATATGGTTGCTAATAATTCGGGATTAACGGAAGTCACAGATTTCTTGTTGCAAGCTGCTGTTCAAAAGGTACGAAAAAAGAAAAATAAATATTTTGCTATCATTATTTGAATTTTAAAACTTTAAGTAATATTTCAATGTTTGTTAGACATTCCAATTAACAATGTTATCGCCGTCGAGCACTTTACTTCCTTCTTCCGGGCAAATTACTCAAGTATTGAAAGTTAATAATATAAATAGGGTAAGTTATTGTTCTAGTTATTTACAATTTGCAATGTTGTTATGAATACAAGAAATAAATGTAACACGAATTTTACTTGTTAATTTCAGGGAGCGTTAAAAATGCGACTTCGTATATCGTATAAAGGTCCGACGGGAGCCATCCTCGAACAAGTTGACGTGAGCAATTTTCCCCAAATGACGGTGCAGTGACAACTCGTCATACCGAAGCCAATTGTATATACGCCTGCCTAAGAATTTAAGCGCGTCTTGTATAGACTGAAGAAACAAAAATAAGTAAACATACCCATCTCACAATTACGTTGCCGCCAGGAACACGATGCCATCATAAAGTTCGACAATGATGAAGGCGTGCAAGATGATTCAAGTGTATAAAAAAAAGCAAAGCAAAACAAAAAAAAAAACAAAGAAGAACATGAAATAAATTGATTGATTCTTTGCAGTCTCTTCGCGTCGATCAGGCTCAAAGTAATCGGACTTATATGTATATTTTGAAAGGTTTATTCAAATGCCGCAAATACTACAGTCGTTTCATTTTTTACTTTGTAATTAACGATATTGTGAAAAAAAATAAAACAAGACTATAAGTGTACATATTAGCTAGAAAGGCGTTCGCGCGAAGACGATCGCAAGACTTGACAGAACTTAAGAACATTAACTATTTGGGAGAAAATCTTTTTACTGTTTTCTTACGTGGATCGTACCAACATCTTGAGAACACTCCGCGCTTTCGCGTAAGCTTTCTTGACGATTGTTTAACTTCCTTTCTTTTTTTTATATATATATGTTGTATTATTGTTGCGTTTGTGAAACAACTACGCTCTGCTATATTGATGGAATGAAAAATTGAATGGGATTCATCGGTACGCGAACAAGTGTTTTTGGAAAAATGAAAATGCTGGAGAAATGCGTAGCGTTTATATATATTTTTGAATACGCTATGATTTGTGGAACATTGAAGAGCTGTTTGCTGTTTAGAGTCTATCTTGTTTGCTATACGTACAGCGTGCGTGCTGGCCCATTTAGCGATTCTGTATTTAGTGTGTGAATTGCATATTGTGATATGTTGTGTGCGAGGTGGCTGTTGATTACATGCATGTGAATTGTGTATAAATAGTGAACGTTGGCCAGGGATCAAATTTTCATTCAATAGATCTTTGCTGAACTACATGGTGCTACAGAAAAACGTATTATTTACTAACGATGTGAGATTGCCTTTGGGAGTATAATTTTTTTTATAAGCTGTTGCAATAATTTGAGTGATAAAAAAAATTTTTTAATTGTCGGAAACATCGCTTATCGAGTCGTAAAAGCAATCATACGTAGTTAGCTTGAGTACTTTGGTGAAAAATAAAGTTATCATTTTATACATATCTAAATTTTTTTGTTGTTGCGAAATTAAACAGTAGACCGCTTCTAATCACAAAAACGTTTAATATCCGAGCTGCGTACACTGTGATAAAATATGGTACAGAGACAATATGAATGATGCCGACGATTGTACGAATGCATATTACTTCAACTGTAATATTTTATTTTATTTCGCTAATTATATTAATTTGATGTTAATTTTCCCGCATACTTTTTATTATATATCATTCAATGAGATTGCTTTGTACTTAAGATGTAATATTACGAAGATAATGGAAATGTTTGATTTTTATCTGCAAAATGAGCGGATGTAAAAATAAAAAATTTTGTTTTGAGAAAATGGTTATCACCAATGATGGTTTTATTTATTGTATTTTACGTAAATTAATATCATTTAAAGGCCAAGAGTATGATAGAAATTGCCATTATAATGCGTTTTAGCTCCGTCCTTGTGTGTTATGAGGGATTACATGGTGTGCATGAAATTGAGAAAAAACGTTGATATGAGGTCAAAATACAAGTATTCTGAGAGGCCTTGACTATCAATATGTATAATCAGAAACAGCTTTTCAATGTTGAAAAAAACTCCGCCTACTTGTTCTTCACTAATTGTGTTTTATAAATATATAAATATATTTACGTAAATCGATAATGAAAATGATTAATGACACAGATGCTGTATATAATTTTTAGTGAGTCAACGTGTGAAAATAAAGTGTATTTTTATTCCACTAATAAGTCCCATTCATTTGAAAATTATTTTTATTATCTCGTTATAGAAGATACATCGAATTATGCTGCGTTATTGTCGGAAAAAAAAATTAAATAATACATATAATATCCAATAACGGCAAATTTTTTTTTCGGCTTATTTACTTTTAAGAGTAGTAGATCACACTTTGCACGAGCTTTTTTCTTTCTCATTAAAATAAAAACTTATCTCTTAATTAGAAAATTACAAAAGTTTACTGTTCGCTATTCTTAACTCCAACTTGATTGAAAAGTCTATCTTTTATAATTTGAGCCATTAATCCATGAATTACTTCGATTGTAGTTTTGCTGCTGTCCCTAGTTGCTTTGACTAATTTATCTACAGTCCTTGTGTCATGTGGTTCCGCTCCTCCAAAAACAAAACCGCGTCCCAAGGCTTGTTCAGATTGTTCGAGTTTATCAGATAAATCAAAGATCTGTCCTGTTGTGTAGTCAGTATTAGTTAACAAGCTGGATGAGCTCAAAGTATTGACCCAGTATTTGTTCCATAAAGAATCCAGTAACCTTCTGTCGAGTGATGACTTGAAATAAGTTACTTCCAGTGAATAGTACTGTTTGCAATGTACACCAAAGTCTTCAATTTTGTTCAAAGGTATTGTTTGATATTCTGATGGCTCTTCATTAGCTGGTTTATATCCCTGTTGGGAAATTACATGTATGTATAAAACTTATATTTTATAAATATATACACAAGTATTGACTTGACAACATATGGCAAAGTCAAATTTACCTTTGGGTATGTTCTAAAAGCACCCAAGCAAACTTTTCCAGCTGATATTGTCCTCACGGGATCAATGACAATAGCCACAAATGGCTCTTGGAAGTTTTGATTCAACATCTGAGTGGACACATCAATACCTGAGAGCCAACATCCATAGCCAGGATGGCTGTGATACCAACCAATAGCATTTTCCTGACGACCAACCTGAAAAAAAACCAGGCATTAGATAAGAATTGAATATAAAGTGTCTGTTTATGTAAAAACATATGGAAATCATACTTGCTTGGCAGCATCAATGTATGCTGTCATGTATTCATATGCTTGAGCTTGAGCATTAACTCTAGTTTCTGTTCCTTCTACTGGTAGGGCAAACGAATCCATCACAATCATAGTATTTGCAGTTACTTTACCAAGAAGAAGTCCCATGACCTCGAGTGTTCCACCAGATCGAGCATGCATAACCATTTTCAACAGAGCTAATGCAGAGATTTTAATATCTTTGAAAAAGTGTGGACTGAAATAATTATTGAAGAATGAAAACATTATATGAGTGATTCGATGTTGTGAAAAAACGCGATTAATCTCTCTTACTCTTTTTCCCATGGTTTGGCAGCAAGAATATCTTGCTGTTCTTTTCTATCATATCTATAAATTTCATCAATAGTGCTGATTGTTTCAACATTATTAGCCATTTCCCATGTTTTTTGGGCGGTAGAACTCTGATCGCCAGAAAAACCTGCCATTGCTGTAATTTAGGATTTTATCTCATTAAGATAGTCCTAGCACGACTCGTGAGTCAAAGCAACAAGTCAGTTAATGTTTATTTAATGTGATAATCGGCTTCAGAAACTTAATACAGTATACTCAAGAAGTTGCAAAAAAAGGAAGGATTTTTACAAAATAAATTTCACGTAGGTTAATTAAAAGAATACTTGAAATAGACTCTAATCTGTTTTAGTAATTTCATGAGTGTAAAGTGTAAATGTAACTTACCGTTTTTGTTAACAAATAACTACCTATAAACAATATAACCTAAAGTTAAACCAATTTTACGGAAGTGGAAAACAGGATACCACACGGGATACGAACAAAATAAGGACAGCGGCAATTCGGATATGCGTTCATGTTGTCAAGTTCAGTCAAGTTTTAACGTTTTTGAGGTTGGCAATAGTCCGAACTACCAGAGACATCTAACGCGTGTAAACATGTTTATTTTCAAAAGTTTCAATTTATTTTATTGCATTGAAAATTAATAATTTTACGCAGTATTTTGATAAATAAAAAATTTCCATGTTGTGAAATTCTACATATTTAAATAGTGAGTTGTATCTAAAAAAATTACTGATTTTATAAAATAATTTGGATATGTGAAAAGGATTAATCAATAATTGATAAAATATTAAAACTATTTTATTATTGAATATAATTTAAAAAAAAACATTTTTTTTTAATTATAGCTAAAGACATAAGTTAACATTGATACATTAAATTATAAATTACATATATATCTCAGCGCATTAAAAACCTACGTATAATAATTTTTTAGAGAGTTCAATTTAAACGCTAACATTTACTTGCTCCAAAATGCAAATACTACAAGATGGTTACAAAGCACCAACCACACACGTTGTACAATTATTATTAAATATCATCGGGTTTTTCCTTTTAATAGTATGCACGTGAAAATAAAATAAAAAAATATCGACAGGTATATCGGACTCGTTGAAAAAAAAAATAGTATAAAAAGAATCTATCATTGAATACATATATAATATATAATATCTTTGCACAAAATCTCTCGCATAAATAAGAAGCACTTTGGTTATGACTCGTTATATACCCTCACACGAGCGACATATATATATTTACGCCGCATTACAACACAACGCACGCACACATTATAAAAAAAAATGAAAGTATTGGTCCGCGTATAAAATTTTGATTTTGTTCAACAATCGTTTATATGAATTTACAGAAAAGAGCGTGGAGAAGACAATAGGAGGACGCAAGCGAGGACAAGAGCAACATTAACGAGTATCGTCGTGGACGAGGATGTCGATGATAATGGATCGTCTTGTCGTTTACCGGCACTGATACTACATACGTCGCCGCACTCCTCGCCATCGCAGATATCGCAGAGTGTCTTCATCTTTGGCTCGTAAAACACTCGCGCTCGTCTCGCTGCAAAAAATAAATGCATCATTCAGGTATTTACACTCGCGAAATCGGCTTTTAATATTGATCAATCGTATGGCAGCTTACACGAATCGTAGTAGTCGTAAATCGACACAGGAACAGGCTTTTGTTTGGCAATTTTGTGCGTTCGGTAAGCCGATACCGTAGGACAGTACTCTTCGCGAGTCATCTGTAAAGTAATTTGTCGGAAAGTAAAGTTTGATTGAAAAAATGGGGTTTACTTTTTTTTTTTTGATTCAGCGATGAATGCCGACCTTGTCAAAGTATAAAACGACCATGGTGTCGCCGTTTTTGGTTTCCACTCTCTTGACATGCTTGGACAGCTCTAAACTTGGCAAAGCGTCTTGATCGACAGTGAAACCCGACGGGAAGCTCACTTCCATAACAGCCATGTTGCTCTCGTTTGCTTCTTTCGTTGGAATAAATCTGAAATACGGGACAATTAAAAAAAATATATATGTCATTAAAGACATTGCAATACGATATACACGACTTACCCAGAGCAGATGGAAAGTTGCAAGTGATCGGCGGTGGAAATCGTGTCGACTTGCGGATCCAAAGTGAAAAGCGGAAAAGCTCCGGTTACGTTGAGATTGTAGCGAGAGGTGACTTGCACAAGAGCGAATCCGGTTCCGCTTGCCGTAATGTTGATTGCTCGAGTTTTTCCGAGCAGCTATATGGGCGGCAAAAAAAAAAAAAAAAACAGTAAGTCGGTGAGAGAGAGTTCGCTGAACTCGCGTACAGTAGATTAAATCCTCATTATTCTTACCACGTGTTTTTGTACAATCATAAAGTTCTGCGAATTGATGTGAATTTCCTTTTGTTCTCCTTGATCTGTGGCAATTTTCACGGTCACGTCGTAGATATTCGTTCTCAGCTTTTCACCCAGTTTCGATAACGCAAACAAACCCACGACTGTGTCCTAAATTTGAAAAAAAAAGTTTACAATCGATCCGCGTACGGAACAGACGATACGAAAAATCGGTACGAACCTGCGTGGATGCGAAACCACCCTCGACGTTCCTCTGCTTAACGAGCCACTTCATAATCGAGGTAGCATCGTTGAGCATACCTCGCCTCACATACGACATCATAGCGTACGAAGTCATCTCGACGTCGACGCCACGCGACAACGAGTACCATGGATTCTTCTTGTCTTCTTCGAGTACCGGTTTACTCCACCACTTGAGATCTTCCTTGGTGGTAGCGCGCATCTCCAGTCTCCTAAACGCGTCGTCCTCGTAGGCATTGCGAGCCAAACCCAAGGCGTAAGTGCAGATTGCAAGTGCGTAATTGTCTTGGAGCGATTGCATGTTGCGCACGATGTAGTCAATACCCTTGTAGATTGCATTTCTGTAGCGACCGTCGGTGCCTTCCTCGACCTCGAGGAATGCCGTGAGTACGTAGGCAGTCAAGGCGAGACCTTTGGCTGCGCCGCCCTGCATGTCGCGATGACTGACCGTGCCGACCTCTGGGAAACTGCCGTTTGGTGCTTGCTTTTCGGCTAACCACTTTAGTGCGTCGGTTACAATTTTTTCGTCTACCGTGATGTAATCCTTGGCTTGGTGGAATGACTTGGCTACAAAAGCCGTTAGCCTGCGGAGACGAGAATTATTATGAGATACGGGAAATTTATTTTTTGAATATTTAAAAGTCTTACCATGTGCTACCACTTGGATCGGATTTGCCGAAAGCGCTAAACGAACCGTCTTTGTGTCTGTAAGTCAACTCTTGTTGGTAACCAGTCTCGAGGTATCTTATAGCTTTGTTCTCGATCGCTGGAGATAATTGATTTGTATTCTGGAAAAATTCAGTTTTATATTTAAAGATGGCTGAATTAAATTTTTTTATTTTTATATCCTCTTACCTTTAAGTATTCTAAAATCACAATATTTGGCACAAAGTTGAGCATGTTTTGTTCACCACAACCGAATGGCATTTTCAACAGTTTCGACAGGTTCGGTATGCTTGGTCCCAAAATGTCACCTTTGAACGAAAAATTATTTTATACAATTTTCTATCGCGTTTCAAAGAACCAATAAGAGCATGATACTAACCCACTGCTGATACTTCGATGTACTCCGAGTCAGTAACAAAGTATTTTGGTATGTCGACAGTGACATTGGTCTTGACTGTATCTTCTTCTCTCAAATCAGCAAACACAACTTTGTTTCTGTATTGCGTTTCTCCTTCGGCCTATTTTCGGATCGCATAAATTTTTCAAATGAATTTTTCAAGCTTTAACAAGGCAAACGTTTATCTTTACCTTAACGAGAAGTGAATGCTGAACAATATCGCCGGCCATCACGCTCGTTGCCTTGACTTTGATTGTGATGTAATTCAGCTTTGTGGGGATAATCATAAACGACACGCTCTTTGCCGTGTTGGCCGGTACGAATATTTTCTTGACGCGGCTCAATTCATATTCTATTCGGTATGAAATTTAAAGTTATTGTTTTCATTAATTGCAATGAAAAAGATTATACATACGTTTAGTATCATGAACTTCGTTGGATACTTCAGCAAACTCATACTCGTCGCTGTGTTCGAGCTTGACTTCGACATTCAGATCTTTGTTCATGTAGTTGAATACTACAGCCGGTATCGCAACAATTTCACCACGGATCACGGAGTAAGGCAAATTTAGCGATACGAAGAAAGGCTTGAAAGCTTTAATCTAAAAATAAATCAGTTTACGAATAATTGACTTCAAAAGTTATTAAACGATAAAAAATTCAAATAAAACTTGCTTTTCTCGGAGTTTCAATGAGACCCAATCCAGAAGCTGCGTTGATAGAGAAACCAGACAAAACCCATGATGTAATGGTATCGGGCATGGTTCTTCGGATTACAGTTTCACCTTCATGCCTGTTTAATTTTTCAATGAAAAATTCGTTACACAATCCGTGACGAATTACAAATGTACGTCAATTTTTAAATACATGATGTAGAAAAAGCTAATTACAAAGATACCAAAAGTCAATAAATATATTTTACAAAAGTCTCTGTTAATTTCAAAAGATAAAAATAAGGGAAGAGAAGATAATATTTTACAAAATCGATAAAAAAAAAGAAGTTACATTTTGCCTGTGTATGGAAAAATCATGAGGGATGCAAATCAAGAGTGTATGAGTACTGGAATGTATGTGGAAAGAATAAAATATTGTACACAATGTATAAGAAAAGCAATGCGATCTAAACAATCCATGCATCACTTTTCCATTCGTACTGCACTATCGCAGCATGAATTATTTTTATCTTTGACCCTTGAAACAAAAAAAAACGTGCTAAATGATTTGTTACGAAAAAAGAAACTAATGCTACGTCACACACAAGAGAAAAAAAGTTCAACTAATTTTCACACAAATAAAACAGCTGCAAGAAAAAAAAGGACGGATAGAGAGAGAGAGAGAAAGAGAAAATGCGTTGATATACCCTGAAGACATGTTTGAGAAAAGCCAAGTGTCGGAGATGTCATGCATAAGGAAAACGCGTGGCCTCCAGGCCGTGAGTGGCACATAAGAAAATGCCCAGCGACCAGCCCATCCAGGTCTGGTTGGGAATTTGTATTTGACCGGTGGGCCAATGTCGGGGCGCAGTGTCGAGATCGATAGACCCTGATTTGGATTCCTCAACCTGTTGGCGTCCTCCAGCGCTGCAATTACCACCACAATGTTTCTCGTTTTTGCTACCTCTTACCATGCTAATTTTCTGCCTCTGGATGTTTTTTCTTTCTTTTTTTTTGTCGTGAGTACGAGAGATGGACGATTCGAGTAGTAATAAGTCGATACGGTCAGACGTGTCGATTGAAAATCCATCCAATTCTCGTACTCGTATTTTAGTCAAATCCGTTAGTTTATCATTGCACAAATATAATTATACGAGTTAAATGGATGTTTTTTGTTTTGTATTTACAAAGTATTATATAGTTAGTATCACCAAAACCAAATTATACCCACCAGTCCTCAGCGAGAAGCCGACCAGCTTGCGTGCAAAAAGCTACGATGATATATATATGACACAGAAGAGAGAGTAAGGTAGGAGGGATACTTGAAATATTATCAAAAATTACCGGACATCGACCGCCTCCCAAATCCAAGTTTCGGGGAAATGCTTGCGAACTTTGAGGTCTCCTGAGGCTAAGGTGGACGGGCTTGCTGTCGCAGCGGCCGAAAACATCACTGCCGAGTCCAAGCTATTTCTGTAGTATACTATATCAAGCTCAGGGTTAGAAATGAATGACCAAGCAATGACTTGTTTTTTTTTTGTTGCTTTTTCTTTTCTGTTCTTTCAACGAATTGCAATGGCGTCGGTAAAAAAAAAACGGTTTGTCTTGATAAACCATTGTTTTCACTTGAATATCGATGTATATGGTAATAAGGTAAAGGAGCCAACCACCAAATTGAAAACGTTAATTGGCCGTTATGAATGCGTGCATTAAATAAAAATGATGATCGTCTTTTACCTATCGAATGATTCAATCAACTATGACGCGATTAATCGATGAATTGAGCGTGAAATAATGAGCACGATGTGGTTTTTTGTTGTTGCTGCATTAGTACATCTAATGCTTTTTTTTTAAATGCGTTAGCGAGCTTTTTTTTTTGTTGCATTTTTATATACTTACTTAGTTGGGGATTCTCGTGGACGTAACCGTTGGTCAAGACGACCGAACCTGTTTTCTATTAGATAATAATTGGTCAGAAAAAAAAACGTGTGAAAAGCTGATCGATCGATCATGACAATTGTAAACTCACGCGGAAAACTTCATCGGTACTCGCTGAGCCAGGTCTGATCCATGCGTGCGCGTAGCCTTCGTCGCCGTAGAAAGCGGATTCATTCGTGTCGTAAGACATTAATTCTTTGCGCACTTGATCCTGCACAGACACGTAGCAATGTCAAGCGTTATTCACACGGAAGTTGCCAATTTTTCGTTTTATGAAACTTACGTGAGTAATGTCGTTGCCGGATTTTAGTAAGATGGATCTCTGATCGACAGCCAAGAGACCGATGTAAGAGTTGGGTTTGGCATTGATCGTCAACGTAACGTTGTCCGTCGGCTCGAATTCATCCGACACTGTTTTAATGTCGACCTACGAGACGAATCAACACATTAAAATCCAATGAAAAATAATTCACTCGTAAATTTTATCGTACAAAGTTTTGCAAAGTGCCATCGAGCTCGACATCCAGTGAATCCGCGACCAATTCGCCGTCTTGCTTGACGTAGTAGACCAGCACGTGAGCGACGGGAGCCATTACATAAGTAGCCAGGAATCTAGCGGAAAGATAAATTTTCTTTTGTCAAATCGAACTGAATAACATCATCACCATCATCATTCTGGAAACTCACTGGAACGTAGCAGTGCGCCTATCGGCAATTTGTATCGACGCGGCGTAAAGTACATCGCCACGGCCGAGAACTTGATAGCTGAGATACTGCAGTGGACTCGTGGAGTTTACATCGATATCCACGTAATCGCCAACCTACATCGAACGAGTCAATAAAAATTCAAATAAACTTTCCGACAGAGACACAATCTCTCCGAGATGATCTCAATACCTTGGGCTTGTCGGTGCGAAGAGTTGCCTGGATATAGCTGTCGCTTCGTGAAGTGGCAGGACTCGTCGACGGGAACCACTCGTGTAGATTCAAATACTGCGCCTGGTAACAACGAAAATTTCATGGTTGAGGCGCATTAGCATACAAAAAGATTGAGCCGGGGGGAAAAACCGGTATTGTACAGATGTGTGTATTATAATGTACCTCGATTCTGAGCGGTCGATAGATGTTCTCGGGTACGAGCGGCGGATAAAAGTCAAGCTCGATCATGCCGTTCTTGTCGAGCATCCTCGTCATGTTGTTGAGATTATCCTGGTCGTAGGTGTAGCCGTAGGAGATGTGCACTGGATTGGTGTTGTCTTGCACGGGTGTTCCATCGTGGTAGGTTACTTTCAACTGCATTGGCAAATTACACACACACACACCTCGTTTAATGAATATTTATAACTCGGAGAAGAAGAAGAAGAAGGAGGAAGAACTCACAAAGGCCGTGTACTTGAGACCGGGCTTGTAGTACTCGGCTGTTCTCAGCAGCTCCATCGTGTACTTGTGCTTGTGCAGGGTGATTTGCATCGAATTGTTTTGACGCCTCTGAGTCACCGCTTCCTCGACCGCCACCTCGATCACTACCGGTCGTCTGTAGTCGTCGTCCGTTACTCTACAGCAACAAAAAAAGGGGGAGGAGACGAGGGTAATTCACTTTGGACTATAATCTCCCTTTTTTTTTCATTTAAAATTTTCGACGTGTGTTACCTGAGATCTTGAAAGATGTCAAAGTCCACCGATGCTTTCCCATCGATCGGGACGATTTTACGCACGGGATTCTGATAGATTGGCTGGATCACCGAAGAATAAATGTCTGGGAACGCCGTCACTGTGGCTTCGCCCTTTACCGGCTTGCCGTACGTGTATCTGTGGGAATTGACGGATATATTATATTTAATGTGAGTATAGACCGCGGGGCCGCATCTCTCGGGATTGATGCACTCGATAAGCGAGAGGGATACAACGAATTATTCTTTTTGTGGTTAAAGCCGGATTGAAAGATCAACTTTCACTTTTTTTAGATGAGTCGCTATTGGTTGAGGCGGAAATGCAGGTCTGTTGCGTCAATATATAAGATTGTAAATTTGAGTGTATTTTTTTTTTTAAATCGAACTCACTTGGCATGAACGACAACGTTGATCTTGCCCTCTTTGAAAGTGGCGTGGGCGGGCGCGTCGATGGTCACCTCGAACTTGGGCAGTACGTATTCGGCAACTTGTATGCCCTTTTTCGTGGTCTGACCACTGATAATACCAACAATCTCCCAATCGCCGAGAACCGGCGACTGCGACAATTCCAATTCTCCGGTGAATACACCTTGGTGCAATCTCGGCTTCTTCCATTGTTTGATCCGGTTGCCTTGGCCGTCCTTCAAGATTTACGATACTTGTATAAATTTACAGAATTTTTTTCAGTGAGATTTTTCAAAGAAACACAAGATGAATGTAAGGAATATGTTTGTTGTGTGTCCGAGAAAGTTACAACACACACACTGTGCAGCAGCTAGCATATATATCTGGGCGTCAGTGTAAGTACGTACGTGCATGCAGCTTCTATTTCACAATTTCTCAATCTGCATACCTCTGTAATACACCTCGCGCAAGCTATCTTCAGATAGCAAGCGAGAACAAAGATTTATGGCAGGCGTTTGTTTTTTTTTTAAAGAACGTCAAACAATATTTAGCACCTTGGGGGCCAATTTGAATTTGTGATTTTATTTATGACAAAGCACACATGTGCGATAAATCTTGCGTTTTTTTTTATGCGAATTTACAGAAACTATTTTAGTTTAAAAAAAATGTTGAATAAAAATTCGCAAGTGCAGTATTGAGAAGCTACTCACCGTGATGTAGACATTTAGTTGCGAGTCTGGCGGAGGTCTGAGCCTTGAGTCGAGGACGATGCACCTAAATTGTATCTTGCTGCCAGGCTTGTAAACCGCTCGATCGGTTTGTATGAATACCGAGTAGCTTTTGCCAACGTAGTCGAGCTCGGTGGAATTGACGAATTGAAATTCACCGACACCACGAGCTAGCAGTTGATATTTGCCGGGGCCTTCGTCGCCGATCTGCAATTGTGCAATCGCGCGTGTTTTACTTTTGATTGTAATTGAAGACTTGTGTAACCGAATTTTATTTTCTCAAACGCCACTATTGTATTTTTAATCTCTCTTATCAAAGAATATAATCAAAAAATTTCGAATAAAAACGAATTTTTTTTTTCATAAAAAAAAATTACATCTCTCAGGCAAAAAACAACAAGCTCTCTAGCGTGCATTCTTTCACGGAAATAATAAACGAATCCACTCGTGACCGAGCTGCCGCGCGCACGATAAACATACATAACGCGCTGCAGCTGCACCTCAACGTGACGAAAATTAAAGAGACGAGCCATGAAGAGCTCGCTCGCTCGCGAGAGAGAGAAATTGTACCAGAAGAGCCTCGCTGAGCGATGGTAACTGTTGTTTTTATGAATTATGTAATGGCCTCATCATCATCGCACTCGCAGCCCCCTCCGGGGGAAAAAAAAACCATGTTTCCTATCTATCTCTCGCGCTCGTAGCAGCAGCAAAACGCGCAAAAATCTATTGTTCCTTTAATGCCAAACAGAATGACTTTTCATCATATTGAGAGATGTAACGGTTTGTAACGGACGAAGCTTTTATGTACACACACATACACATATTTTATTACGTGTGCATAATGCTCGATCGATTCGCGCTCGCTCGCGTGCTTACGAAACAAACCTGCAGCAGGTGTTATGCGAATGTTATTTCTTTCTTTTTCGTCAATTAACGACTCGAATGTTTACCGAACGGTAATTGTTGGGTCACAATGTATATATATAATATTCGCTTGCGAAATTTTCGATTGTCTATAAATTATCCTTTGGATTATAAAGTTTGCAATTTTCGATGCTATCGCGCGAGATTTAATAAACAAAGATAATATCACGAGGAAGAAGAAAAAAAAACTGTTGAGCGTTTTTACAACGCCCCGTTGGCAAAAAACCACAAGTTGTTGTTTTTTTTTTGTTCCTCGTCCTGTTCTCGCGAAAACAATCGTTATACAAAAGCACGCCGCGGCATTATAACCCAAAGTAAAACAAGCATTAAAATCTCCCCGATTTAATCTCTCGCGGCGCGTGGTTCTATATATTTTGCGCGTACCTTCAATTCCAGCGCGCGAACGCGAGAGTTATGTAGGCCACAAATACATATCTATATAATAACACTGCACAGACAGACATGTAGAGCTCGTGAAAAATAGCGAGCAACAAAAACGTGTACGAGATGGCAGAGAGGCAAGGATTTCTTAATTATCGTGTGTATGTCACACAGTATAGTGGAAAATTCGAATGCTCCGGTATGTGAGAATATAGCATATCCAAAGTCGCATGTAGGTCGCATTCCAATTGCAATTCTATGGCATCGCTTTTACTTTGCGCTTGTTTTTTATTTTTCTTTCTCACCTTCCGGTTTGCGCGCATTTATGGTATATACACGTGTGAAAAAAAAACTTGATCTCTCTTACCTGAAGCCTCGTTATACGAGTGGCATAGGGTTCGACGACGATGGTCTCGAACACGTTGAATGGATTGCCGCTGTCCAGTTGCGCCGACACCTCGACGAAGATGGGCGTGGGTTGAGATACGCCGACTATACCCACGGCCACGTGGTAATCGGAATTGGGCCTGACGACCCGCGGTGCCACGATCGAGTAGTACCTATCACTATGGTTAATTGACCGTGAAGACAATGCTATTTTTTTTTTTCGCTAATTGACTCGCTCCTCTATCTCTTGCTATTGTATGTACTCACGTTTGTCCAGACGCGACGCTCAAGCCGCACAAGAGCAGCAGCAACAGTATTTGCCTCGGCGACCAGTCCATGTTTTTTTCTTCTTCTTATTTTTTAGCGTGGAATTTTGTCTGCTGCCAAAGTCTGCGAAATGATAAAAATACATATAGAATGAAGCTTTGATGACCGCTTTATTTCGCAAACGACCTCGAGTTTGAAGCTTTCCGAGTGCGAGGTAAATATTTGCTCGACAAATATAAGTTTCAGTTTTTACGACTATCTTCCCGACAGATAAAACGCTTTTTTGACGCAGAGGTTCTTCAACTCGCAAGTTTATCGATGAGAAATAAATATTGTAGAATTATTTTGTTTACTCGAGATTGAATAAAGTGAACATGAAGAAATCAGGCGCGAAAGGGAAAAACTGAAGGTAATCGCTCTGAAGGTATAACGATGATTATAGAAAAAAAAGTATTTACTCGAAAAAAAAAACCCAAATGTACCGCATAAAGTTCGAAGCGGACTTAACCAATGAAAAGCGAACAATGCCGTGTAGTGGCTGTAAAGCCATCAAGCTCGCCGTGACATTACGCAAATACCATTGGCGCGACGAAGAGAATGACCAAACGAGCGATCGGCCGATATACTTGCGCTCACTGACTCCCACACTGACGTATGCACGCGTGGGCATCCCGTGTCCTCGGACGCTACAAACACACATTGTACATGAATATACACTTATATATAGTGAGCAGCAACAGCCACGAGAGAAAGTTTGCGGCAAGCTCCGAAATCTCTCATTTCGCGCTCGCGCGCTATATAACGCCTCGTCGTTTTGTTTTTGTTACTCTTGTTTTTCTCTCTCTCTCTCTACCATTGCGCGTGAAAGTTTAGCATATAAACGTGGGTTGCACTGTTTTTTTTTCCTTAGACAAAAGGTTTATGGAGCGTTTTCACGGTTATTGGGTTGTGTTTTTGCCGTGAGAATGTGCGGTGCGTTCAGCGCGAGTTTGCAAGTACATTGGGCATATTTTATGCATTTCAATGGCACGGATATGATTATATGTTTTTTTTTGGATTTCTAATGCTGGATATCTATCAGGATATCCTCGAATCGTTTGGTGATTTATATATTCTTTTTTTTTTCACCGTGATTTGTATATGAAATTGCAAAGTGAATAAACAGCAAATTCATATATTATGATTCACGATTTACGTTACATACTCCGTGTCTAATGCACGTTTTACGTAAAAGTTTAAAAAGCGCAGGCATGTCATAACACTGCAAAAATTATTGTTGGCGATGCTCCGCCCATCGCGAGCAAAAACTATTAATCGGTAAAGAAAAACAAGACTTTCGAAACCGATCGGAAACGCGTTAGAGAAAGTACAATACAAAAAAAAACCAAAGAAGAAAGAAAAAAGAAGGAAGAAAGAATTTGCCAATTGCGATTTTTGCCGGGAGAATCAGAGCAAGCCTGCAATAGACCTGGAAATCCCGGAAAAGTTGAAACGAGCGCGACATCCGCGCGGCGCTCGAGCATGCGATGCCAATTCGCTCCGCTGCTTCTCTTTGCTGACTATACACAGCCATAGGCTTTTCCTTTTATGGTACCGTTAAAATATATATAAAAAAAGAGGTAAGAATTACAACGACACATCGACAACACTCCATTTATTATTATAAGATCCTTGCGATAATGCGCACGTGCAAGGAGGAAAGTTTTCGTCTCTCTCAAGTTTTTTTTTTCTATGTCGAAGGGATCCGAAACTTCATTGAGATGCGCGTCGGTCTGGCGACTGGTTTTCTTGGAAATTTCGGTGAGCGATGAAGTAACGCTCGCGCACCTTTTAGAGCAATTCATTCATGCACCTTTGAGCGCATTAGTTATTATTGTTTAACATATTGAAGCACATGCACGCGCAGATCTGGGATTTACCAAAATAGTTCATCTCTTTGCATGAGAGTGACTAAGCTGCGCCAAGATTTTTTTTTTTTTGCAATTGACTTTTTTTTTCACGCCGATGACACGTTATTTCGGGAGCAATCAAGATTGTCAAGTTATTAGAGGATATTTCGGTGATGCGTGCGACAGCGATCTTTTTTAATTTTGGCTTTATCGGTTGCATAAAAATGTCACGACGTTCAAAAAAAAAAAAAATCGTTTCGAAATTCATTCTGTACGATGATCGCACCACAGCAGCAGCGTGAAAAATAAATTCAATTCTGCGGCTTTCATCCTCGCAACGCTGCTTTCGAAAGTCAAACTTGTAGTAATTGCATGCACAATGAAAGTAAAAAAAGAAGAAAAAAAAAATCGCAGGACAAATCGCACGAATATCCGGACGAAAGCAGTATACATGTATGTATAAAAAAAATGGTGAGCCGGTACACGGTCATAACGGTGCACCTGCGGCGTATATACAAGCTTGGCGTTCTCCATTTCGGTTGCGCCTTGTTTTGATGTATCACACACACACACACACACACACACACACACACACACACACACACTTATAGGAACCTTGAAAGTTACATGTATAAAATCGCGCGCGCCCACGCGACGAAAAAAAAACATGTAAAATCGGCGATGAACGCAGACACACAAACACACTCACCTGCTACCACCCACACTCGATCAAGAATACAAATGCCGGCCAAGGAGATAAGTCCTCGCCCAGCGTGGCGCGGCGTGGTGAGTTTAAGGTCAAACACTGAGAAAAAGAGAAAGACTACATACGAGGCTTTAGAAGAGATGTAGTATGAAATGTGTTGTATGTATACGTGCGGCGGTGTCCGCCGTGGTAGCACGACTGGCGCTCGAGAGTTTCTGCTTTGCTCCTCGCTGCTGACTCTTTCTCTCTCTCTCTCTCTCTCTCTCTCTCTCTCTCTCTCGCGCGCTCCAAAGCGGTGGAATCGAGGTAGGAGAGAGGAGCGCACCTGAGAGCTGCTGCTGCTGTGCGTGAGAGGAACGAGAGAGAGTTTGGAAGGCGGCTTCGCTTACTTTTTTGTTGTTGTTGTTGTTGTTTCGTTCTTTTGCGCGATAACCATTGTAGGCGCCTATTGGTTTTGTGGTGAGATTGGTATAATTGATCCCTTGTAATATACCGAGAGGTTTCTTTTTTTTTTCCAATTGTGGTTCCATTATAATGACTGCTTCTATTTTTTTTGGGTCGGAATTGTAACGTTACACGTTATAATCGGGAGGAAAATTGAGTAACAGTATGAAGAGGAGGCTTTACGAAGGAAAAAAAAACAAATTATTGAACGCGATGACTCGGTGGTCCGAGTACTTATTATATATATTATACCAATTGGAAATGGTCGTCGGATCGCTTTGCGTCGTCTATTAAAGAGAAAGCGCTGTGTACATGAATCACTGCGCGGTTTAAATCTTCTTAAAAGCCTGGAATAATCGTCGTTGTGTGCCTATGGCTGCGAGGAGGGAAAGTCATTAGGTACTCATTACAGCCGTTAATCGTGCAGTATACATACGTGCGCGATTTATCTCTCTTGTGAATCTTTCGTCAATGAATTTTCAGTGATTTAATTTTATTCTTGAACTTTGTGGTTTATTTTTGTTTTGCCGGCGATGCGAGCATTGACTTTTTTTTTAAATTATAAACTCGATTCATCTTTTTTATACGTTTATCTTGTAATTATTAAAATTATATGAGTGTTGTATAAATTCGTTGCATGTATGTACTACATTGTTCCCTTAATTGGAAAAATATTGCATTAAAATTAATCTCACTCAATTTTATATAATACAAGCATCCTTCCACGATATGAATAAATCTGCAATTTATATTATGGTGTATGCTTATGCATATGGATACAATTAATTAATCAAGACGATACTATAAAATAAAAAAAAAAGAAAAATTACGTATACTCCCTTAGTGAAACGATAATAACGTCATTGTTACATAAAATCGTGGAAAAAAAGCATAATATTCCCTCGACGTACAAGGGTTCGCAGATTTGAATCGTGTATACGGGAAGTTACTGCCTTACGCTATCCGGTCCGTATCTACTTACACGAGTATAAAGAATATGATATATCTTAATTTTCATATTCATAATTAAAGTTTTTCATTACACGAGCCTCCGTTACGTTATGATTTTTTCATAACTAGGAAATTTCATCCAGTGGGAAAAACTTTAATAACAATTTTCTTCAACCACCATGAAGTAAATAACAGCTTCCACGCAATCGAGGCAGATTTTTAGTTTTGATAAATGTACCGAAACAAAAAAATTCGATTACAAAGATGTGAAACAAAAAGAAGCAGAAAAACCTATTTACGCTCCAAACTCACGACTATATTTATATATCTCGAACCATTCAACATAACATTGCGAGCATGAGTAGCACAATCTCCAAGTCCAGTTTGATAACCCGAATACCATTTAATTAAGCGGCGCGCGTCGGTACGAAAAAAAAAAAATAAAATCAGAAAACGAGATCAGGGGTAGCAAAAAACGAAGGAGATGATGAGCGTCGGAACAAAAAGAGCCGGTCTCTCTTATATACCGCGAGACACATATATGGTGGGAGAAGAAGGAAACTTATAAGCAGTTCCTGCCGCCGCCGCGCCGTGCGGACTGAAGCACCGTTATGCACTTGGTGCTATATAACTTGCGCTCTCTGATCTAGATAGATACCTTTAAGAGTCCTCGTCCTCCCACACACTCACATAGGGTCCTGTGTATCCCCCTTTTTTTCCCATAGCTTTAATTTATGCTTCTCTCGCTTGGGGTAAGAATGCGTAGGTGATTACAGAGAGAGAGCTTTTGATATAACAGACTGCAGGAACACGCTAACTGCGTAATTCCTATGATGATACGCTTAGCGCTTTTGTAATGACATCAAATTGTTTTGAAGAGTCGATTGAATATTACTGCGCGAGTGCTATATCCGCTCGTTTTATGGAAATAACTCTGTGAGAAATGCGTTTATTGATTGTTAGGCTTTGTGATGGCGGCATGAGAGAGCTTTTAATTTTCAGGACGTAATAATTACTATAATTATCGCGTCGTTCTCTGAATGTCGTCGTAGTCTTTTGTCATCTAAACGTTTAGATTTTCATTGTAAAACCTGTGTAATCATAATGATGTTTTTATCGAAATAATAAATGTAGATTTTTTGATGGTGGTCTAACAAGCTCAAAAAAGCCAAGAACCGGTGGTTGAATCTATCCTATAAATTCTGTAGCTTATAGGAGAACTAGAGGACAATTTATGACCGATGGAAGCCAGGGGGCCACCCAAGTTTTTTTTAAATGTATTGTAACCTGCTGAACACGCATTTCGAGGGTATATTTTCTAAGTACTCAAATAATTCGTTACTATATTTAAATTATTTGTATACAAACTATCGTTTGTTGATCAACTTATCTTCATTCCGAAATCTGCCTCACATTTCTGATTTCATAATGAATAAGTCGAAAAATATTAATAAGAAGCTAGGATAATCAATTTCTTGTAGTGAATAGGCAAGTAAGCGCGCCGCTTAGCACGTTACGAATAGGTACACATATACTGTTAGACTAAAAATTTATATCATGATTCATAATTGGTTTTATTGATTTTGATTATCTCCTTCAATATACCGCCTCAATAGGATACCTTAATAATTTAAGATGTAAAGGACAGATAACAATAATAATAAAAAATATACGTTGATAAAAATCGGCCAGTCTAGATTTATTGTTGTGAAAACGAGTATGTAGACAATGATGACTTGACGAGCTAAATTAAGCCGTGATTCCAAAACATACCGTTGGATACAATATATGTACATACATATGTATGTAAGCTTCTGATTTTCATGAATTTTTTAAATAATTTTTTAATGCTCAATTATTTTTTAATTTTTTTAAATTATTGCAATTTTTCAGTATTTTAAAAGTAATTTTTATATTCTACTGTAGAGCACTTTTTTAAATAAAACTTTATTGGAATATTAATGTGCACAATAAGCTAATCATAATGAAATGTCAATTTAGATTTCATACGCTAAATTGTAAATTTTCTAATTACTCTGTCACGAATAACAGCAATACAAGCTAAAACAATATTTATGTAGATCAAGGTCACTGACGAATCAGTTTACTTTACTCTATTTTTTTTTTCATTTACTTGACAAGAAATACGTTAAACTATTTTCTATTGATTATTTTATTTCACATACAATGGTCCGCAACAAAGAAAATTCGAGTTCTTTGTTAACTGGGGCAACTTGACGCGCAAAACTACCCTAGAACGTTCCACAAGGTTCAGCGGCCCTTGAACTGCGCCGCGCGCTGACCTACATAAACGAATTCGACCCTTACCCATATTAGATAGTGATGAAATTGACGTTGCAAAGAACGTAGACAATTTCTGACGTTGAAAATAATTACGAGAGCCAGCAAACTATCGTTACTATCCCAATTAAATTGAAGTGTAAAATAAAAAAAAATTAAAACGAAAAGCGTAAATACTACATACAATACGTTCAGCAGAATGTTCTAGAAGTTTCTCCGCGGTGACCCATAAACGAAAACTACCCTTAAACGCATTAGAAAATATCTGAGTTTCTTGTGTTTCATTTAGAAATAAACTGTTTGATATTTTATGGAAAAATGCAGTCAATTGTGAAAAGCTATGTATTTGAAACGGTTCTATAAATAAAACCGTTAAAACGTAAATAAACGTTTTGCGCAGAATATTCTACATGAACGGCCGTGAACCTTACAAGTAAATCATTACACATTTACAATGTATAAACAACCCTTAATATCGCGTAATTTGAAATTTTTCAAAAATTAATAAAGTAATCACTCTATTGCAAATTATGAATAATCCTCCCAGAATATTCTACAAGCCTACGCGACCTACATTGTAAATAACGTCAACCCTTAGAGGCTATTTTAAGAAACTTACGCATTCAAATTTTAATTGGAAATAACGTCATATTTAAATAAACACTTGGCGTAAAACAATCAAAGCCCACGCATCGACGCGCGAAAACGGAAAACGTAAACAAAGTCGTCAAAACATTACCGGCTGATATATACATATGTATCTCGCGCTCTCTAGAAGCTTAGAGCATATGACACAGCCTTCCATGGCGCCTCGATCGTTTGCTCCAATTTCGAAAAAAAATTATTTTCTACCACTTTTGCAAATTGACTCGCGACGAATTATACATCAACATGAAGGTTATTGAACGAGAAACAAAATAAAATAATCGCAACATCATGACAAACTTTGCGAGAGGAATAAAATCGAGTAGAACGTCGCGGAAAGATCTCGAAAGTGAAGGAAGGCGCGCACGAGAATAGTCGAGCATCGATCGACCGCGAGGTGGCGGGTATAAATACGACGTCGGCGCGCTCAGCTAGCTCAGTACATGAAAAGCAAGAATACGAATCACTTCGAAGCGAATAAACAAAGCGAAACAACATATAACACAATGGCACCAGCTATTGGAATTGACTTGGGAACAACCTACTCCTGCGTTGGAGTCTGGCAGCAGGGCAAGGTGGAGATCATCGCCAACGACCAGGGCAACAGAACGACACCATCCTACGTTGCCTTCACCGACACCGAGCGTCTCATCGGAGATGCTGCCAAGAACCAGGTGGCGATGAACCCCTCCAACACGGTCTTTGACGCCAAGAGACTCATTGGCCGAAGGTACGTCTTTTTCGAGAATTTGTTTTTTTTTTTTTCAATTTTCATCCGACTTGAGCGATTTTTTTTAAATTTATTGTTCCGGTGAATTTTAACGTACTTTTTTAGCCATTTCAATTCAAATCTGCTTTATTTTCTACTATTTTTTTATTTACGCGCATTCGTAATGCGTCTTTTTTATTTTTTTTTTTAAGTCGCGCTGTTCAAAAAGCTTTGGTAAAAAATGGTTATTTTTCACGTTATACTAAAACCACATTTGCATTTTTTTGTTGCAGGTTTGACGACGAAAAGATCCAGAGCGACATGAAACACTGGCCGTTCAAAGTCGTCAACGAGGGTGGCAAGCCGAAGATCGAGGTTGAGTTCCGCGGCGAGAAGAAGCGTTTCAATCCGGAAGAGATCAGCTCGATGGTCCTGATCAAGATGAAGGAAACAGCCGAAGCCTACTTGGGACAAACGGTGAAAGACGCGGTGATCACGGTACCCGCGTACTTCAACGACTCGCAGCGTCAGGCCACCAAAGACGCCGGAGCGATCGCCGGTCTCAACGTGCTCAGGATCATCAACGAGCCCACAGCCGCGGCATTGGCCTACGGTCTCGACAAGAGCCTCAAAGGCGAGCGCAACGTCCTGATTTTCGACCTGGGCGGCGGAACCTTTGACGTGTCTATCCTCAGCATCGACGAAGGCTCGCTCTTCGAGGTCAAAGCCACGGCCGGCGACACCCACCTCGGCGGCGAGGACTTTGACAACCGGCTGGTGGACTTTCTCTGCAAGGAGTTTGAGCGCAAGTACAAGAAGAACTTGAAGAGCAATCCCAGAGCAGTGAGACGCTTGCGCACCGCGGCCGAGAGAGCCAAGCGCACGCTGTCGTCCAGCACCGAGGCGAGCATCGAGATCGACGCCCTGTTTGACGGCGTCGACTTTTACACCAAAGTCTCGAGGGCGCGCTTCGAGGAGCTGTGCGCCGACCTGTTCCGCTCCACCCTGGAGCCGGTCGAGAAGGCTCTCGCCGACGCCAAGCTGGACAAGCGATCCATCCACGACGTCGTCCTCGTCGGCGGCTCGACGCGCATCCCCAAGATCCAAAGCATGCTGCAGAACTTTTTCTGCGGCAAGCAGTTGAACCTGTCCATCAACCCCGACGAGGCGGTGGCCTACGGCGCGGCCGTGCAGGCAGCCATCCTCACCGGCGAGGGCAACAAGAGCTCGACCCTCCAGGACGTGCTGCTCGTCGACGTCGCCCCGCTGTCTCTGGGCATCGAGACGGCCGGCGGCGTCATGGCCAACATCGTCGAGCGCAACGCCCGCATCCCCTGCAAGCAGTCGCAGACCTTCACCACCTACGCGGACAACCAGCCGGCCGTGACCATCCAGGTGTACGAGGGCGAGCGCGCCATGACCAAGGACAACAACCTGCTTGGTCGCTTCGAGCTCAGCGGCATCGCCCCGGCGCCGCGCGGCGTGCCCAAGATCGACGTCACCTTCGACATGGACGCCAACGGGATCTTGCACGTCACCGCCAAGGACACGGCGAGCGGCCGCAGCAACAACATCCGCATTACCAACGACAAGGGCCGCCTGTCCAAGGAGGAGATTGAGCGCATGCTCAGCGACGCGGACAAGTACCGCGAGCAGGACAACGAGCAGCGCGAAAAAGTCGCCGCCAAAGGCCAGCTCGAGAGCTACGTCTTCTCGGTCAAACAGGCCGTGCAGGACAGCGCTGACAAGCTCAGCCAGACGGACAAGGATATGGTGCTGAACTTGTGCGAGGATACCATCCGTTGGCTCGACAACAACACGCTGGCCGAGAAGGACGAGTACAAGCACAAGCTCGACGAGATACAGAAGCAGTGCGCGCCCATCATGACCAAGATCCACGCGGGTGCAGCAGGCGCACAGAACTGCGGCGAACAATTCAGGCAAGGCGCTGCTGGCGACAGCCACTCTGGACCAACTGTGGAGGAAGTGGACTAGGCCATTCGACATCCTGGCTTGGTGAATTAAGCTCTCTAAGCTCGAGTACCATCAAGGGCTCCGATATGAAGACAACACTAGTCATTCAACATTCCCAAGAGACTGATCGATAACTTACGCACATTTGTTGTTCCATCGATGAGAAAAACTAACCAATGTAATTTAATCCGAATACCATTTTCATGTCAAGACTTGTTATTCTGGTTCTCTAACTTTATTTGGTTTTCAAGGCTAATGTGGATTCTCAATTTAACTTTGACTGCCAAATGAGTTATCGATCACTAAATTAACAAGCCTTGTTTGCCAGTTTAATCAACTTTCTGTAAAATTATCTTTGTTTGGATTGTTGTATGGATGGGTGGTGAAACTGGTTTGGCATTGTGATATACCAGACAGAGAAATAAATTATATTTATTTATTTTCAAAATACAGTCTTGTCATTTTACAATATTACTCTGCCTACTATCCTCAAGTCACTAAACTTGGATACTTGACACATTTTTAATTATTTAAGATTAAACAAAAATGATTTTCACGATTATTAGATTATATGAAATAAACATTGAAATTGTATTATTTCTCATTTGCAATTTTCAACTCTTATTAGTCAAGTAACAAAACTAAATTTTTGTAATTGTGAAAAAAAGGCTAAATAATTTACGCATCGAATAATAAGGTGTAGTAGCATTAAAAAATCAGTCACGTCGTCGAGTGTTGTGGAGTACAAACTCAAGCAAAAATGAAGGACGGTTGAACAAAAACTCCGAGTTCGTTGGTTAGAACTGACCGCGACCGAGGGGCTGTGCGCGGGAAAACCCAGGAAAAACAGAGCCAAAATGTAAGCTCCCCCTCCCCCCGTAATTTCCCGCGACCCATGCACCATGCACCCGCATGCGGGCCCCGCACCGGCCCGGCAGGCACGCACCGCTTTCGATAAGTTGGCAACAGTTGGCAACACTTTGCGCGTCCGTTTCATTTCTTTGTCATTTGAAATTCAAACACGCGTGGGTTTGTTTACTAACAGTGAATGCAGTAATCTCGTATTAAAAAATCGTTCTTTTCGATAAATTAACAATTCACAATGACAGAATTCAAAACGCCAGTGTCAAAAAAAACAAGAAGTAAATTAGCAGGTAATGCAGAGCTACAAACTCCCATCAAGATACCTGCTTCTCCATTTTTGCAACAGATAGGTTATGGATGTGGTGAGAATCTCTACTGGGTATTTCAATTTAATCATTTTCAGCGATATTTAACTGTAAATATGTTGAATTTTAGGGGTCAATGTATTTACATTTCAAAGATCTCCCAAGGTTGGATTCACTAGGTCACCATGGGCTATTAAAAAACGTAACAAGAATGTCATAAAAGACTCAAAGTACAATGCTAGAATTCAGTTGGAAGCTGACATACTCAGAAAACTGAGCCATCCAAATATTGTGGGTTTTAGAGCATTTACTTACGCATCTGATGGTGAACCATGTCTTGCTATGGAAAAATTAGAAATATCTCTTGGTAAGTAGTTTTCTAAATCAATTGATCCGACTATATATGTACACGTATGCAGTGGTTGTGTGATTTCATAAAGTTTTGTCTTTATTCTTGTGTTTCGATTAATAATAATTTGCAGGAGATTTAATAGAGGAAAAAGTAGAAGAAGGAGAAGATCAATTCCCAGCAGACGTAATTTTGAAAGTTGGTTTTGAAATTGCAAAAGGTTTAGAATATCTGCATCACACTGCTTATATACTTCATGGTGATGTAAAAAGCTACAACATTTTGACAACAAAAGATTATAAAACAGTTAAAATATGTGACTTTGGCGTATCTGTTCCACTGACAAAAGCTTTAGAAATGGACACATCAACGGGAGAATTTATGTACATTGGTACACAATGTTGGAGTGCTCCAGAAATAGTTAATGGTAATAACAACTTTGTATTATAAAGTTTAGAAATTTTCTAGGCATGGTTTAAATAATATGCTCTGGTAGATTTTAAAGCCAAATCAAAATTTGTTTATATTTTGATTCAATTCCAAGTATAATATGTACATACATAACTGCCAGATTTTTTTGATGAAAATTTTTTTACCAATTATTGTAACATGAATATTTTATACAAGCCTACTAATCCTATAAATCCTTTTTATAACCAGAAGATGGACCTGTTACAAATAAAGCAGACATATGGGCCTTTGGCCTTGTACTCTGGGAAATGATTGCATTATCACCTCCACACGTAGAAAATGAAGGTGAATCAATGAACCCAGATACAGATGATTCCATGCTTGAATGCACAGCACTAGATAAGAGCAAAGAGAATGGCGACCCAAATTCTGATATGGAAGACAGCTTTCTACAAAGTTTGAAAGATCCAGATACCTCTAATTATGGTGGGTGTAGATTTAATTATCTGCTCATAAGTAATGTCTGATTGAATCTCAAGTTTTTTCATTCTGTTCTATATTCACAGGTACTCGACCTCCCTTACCAGCTATAGAACTTTGTCGAGAATATGGCAAAGTACTAGAGTTATTTTACGCTTGTACAGATCAAGATTATAAAACAAGACCAAGTGCTAAGGGCATTGTTATGTTTTTTAAAAATTTTGTAAAAATAACTTTTGACGAAACTCCCAAAGTGTAAATAGAATTGATGCTATTTTCAAAGGAATATTTTGAATCAATGGAGCAAATGTAGGACAAAGTAAATTATTTGCTATAAATTTTTATTTTACTTTTTTAAGTATTATTTTCGACTATCAAGTATATCACTGTATTTTTTTATATTTTTGAAAAGTGAATTTTAGGAACAAATTATTACTATGGTTAAAAATACAACGACTACAGTACCTACAATAACAGCTATCTTAATTTTACGCTGAAATGAAAAATTTCAAAGATTAGTATTCTATTTTATATACAGAAAAAAGCGCAGGAAATATTACCTTTCTTTGTTTTTGTCTTTTTTCTCTAGTTTTCTTCATTTTAGCATTGCCTTTTTCGACATCATCAGATGCCTTGCTAGCAAAATATTCAACACAGTTTAACTGTTCACCCTGAAATAATTTTAAATTTTAATTATAATATCGAATCAAATTTGAATGGCAAGAGTTGTTTTGTAAATATCAGACCTGTCTTTCAACTAAAAATGCCATTTCAAAAAAAATATCTTTAACTTCAGCAATCGATTTTTCCAACTTTTGTAGTTCTTTATGTCTAGTTTCTAAGTCTGAGAGTTGCTGTTGAGCCTCTTTAGTCTCTGCTAAAATCTGAAAGAATTTTATAATTATTGTAAGCAAATAATATAAGTATTGAAATAAGTACTCACATTATCAACAAATAAACTTGTATCTGGAGACTCAATCATGTCTTCTATTTCTTCGCTCGTAATTTGCCTTCTTACTAAAAACGATTCACATTTATTATATCTACTTGTAGTTTAATTTTCACTGCTCATGTGTATAAAAGTAAATTTCTTACGCAAACGTCTTTGACGATGCAAAAGTGATGAACACTTGTCGTGGTATCTAAACAAATTTTCATTATAATCTTGCATTATATCACTGTACATTTTAAACATTGTCATGTATTGCAAAACTTTAATTCTGTTGTACGCTGGTCCCTCCCTGGCAGTGTTGAATGATAAATCGTCACCACTATTGACATCCTTTCCCAGTTCTGAATAAAAAAAAAGTATAATCAATAAAAATGTTCAATCTCGATTACAATAATAGTTTAAAAGTTTATCTTGAACGATCGTTTAAAAAGTAATTCAAAAAATTCAATCTTGCCAATTTTTTCATTAGAAAAAAGAACTAGATTGGACAATGAGTTTTCACCATATAGTTACATCACCATCTTGTTTGTTTATCTTCGATCCAAACCTTCGTGCTTTTGTATGAGAGAAAAAAAGTAGGTTATGTTTACGTGATACAAGTTGTCACGCAGTTAATGTGCACGAATGTAAATTAAAATTGTACGAAAGAAATGACTTGACAAAGGATAAATAATGGATCCTCTTCAAATATTTGACAACTTTAAATTGGATACGCTTGACGACAAGTGGAGCGATGAAGTTTGGGATCGAGAATTTTTGTCATTTCCAGAGCCCCCAGTTGAGTATTCCATTCTTCTGGGGAGCGAGGATATGGAATTATTTTTGAAAGAAACCCGTGACACTTTGAAAAAGTGGATGTGCCAGAATCAAGATTTAGATAAATCTAATGATCAGGAAAGAACAGAAGTTTCATGGCAGACACTCACTGCCCTGGATATCAACATCAGAGGATTACTCGCGGTTCTGGCTTACCTTATGAAAGTAGGCCAGGCTGTAGGTGCAGATGAAGATTCTCGACAAGCTTGTTTAGCTAGTGCAAGTCTTTATCTGACTTTACTGAGTATACCTGGAAGTAGCACATTTCACGTGTTTCATCCCCATCTATATCAACGAGCCCTAGAAACGCTCAAATTATCTGAACATTTAGTGGCTAATAGAAAACATCAGAGGGCTAATGATTTAGAAGCCTTGTATGGTGATCAACCAGATGAGATGTTACTCAGTGAAAAAAAGACTTTGATTAAAGGTTTAAATAGTATTCTATTTGAATTAATTACGCTGTTGGAGATCTTTGATATGAAATATCAATCAAGGTCACTGGAGATGACTGTGATGAATTTAGTAGAATTAATAAAATTAGAAACTGATGTAAATATATTTCAAACTGATCAAAACAATTTTTCTGAAGCTTCATTAACTTCTTTAACATACAATGCATATGTTGCTTTACAAGATCTTTGTGATTCAAGACATGGAGAACCCAAAAAAACTATCATATTGATTGTGGGTCATTTATTTCCTTATCTTTGTGCTAATTTTTTAGATTTACCAGCAAAAGCAGTAAATATAGTGTGGGATACGATAATACTTTTTGTGAAAAAATTGATGAAGAGCCAAGGAGCAGCTGCAGAGATGGGTATGGAAATTTTAGTTCAGAATTTATTGGCAAAGCATCCAGAACGCTCAGATCCAAGACAAAAACAAGCCAGCACTGTTGCAAAATTAATAAATATTTGCCAAGGAAAAAGTTTTTGTAAATCTATAACAAATTTAGTTTTGTTTTGCTTTAACAGTAAAATATCTTACAGAATTTTTGGACAAGAAGTAATAGCAAAGTTGTTACCAGAATTATCAGAAAATACAGCTGAAAATGAATCAGATATTAGAAAAAAGACAAAAGCAATTTTGATTGCTACTGCTTTCAGCAGGTGTATTGATGTATCTAGCATGGTTAGAGGAAAAGCAATGTCAACAGTTGAATTGCTCATCAATGACAATAAATTCAAAGTTGAAGATTTGCTGAATATGTCTGAAAAAGAGAAACCACTTCCCTCCTTAGATGAACTATTGGAAGCTCTTGAAGAGGATGTTAATCCGCTTCCAGGTCCAAGTACTTTCAATTCTATTTTGTTGGATAGGGTAGCAGACGAAAGAGCTTTGGTGAGACGTAGTGCTATCCATGCCATTCAGAATATTGTTATATATTTTCCAACTCTTGTAGATCAAGTAACACCCATACTTGGTAAACATTGTCGAGATCCTGCACTATCTGTACGACGAGATGCTATTCAAGCATTAGCTACTCTTTTAGAAAACAATCCAAGTAATAATATCCTCTTACATGAGTATATCAAATCTACATTGCCAAGAATATATGATGTTGAAATCAAAGTACAAGATAAAGTTTTAGACACCTTGCAGAATTTAGTTTTAAATAAAATAAAGCCATGTGTAGAAAATGCAGAAGTTGATGAATTACCATGGAAAATTGTACGTTTGATAACAGCATTAAAAATGAGGAAGAACTTGTTGAAAATTTGTGAATACTGGGTGAAAAATGGAGTTGTTACTAATGCTTTAGTTGGACAAGTACAAGTGCATGTTGGAACAGATCATGACATGGAAGCATGGGTTTTGTTGTCAGTATTTGCTGAACACACAAAACTAACAAATATGAAACAATATTATCAAGATTACAAAAAAGTGCTGGAAGCGGATGATTTTGTTTCCAATTTGAAATTGGAAGTGTTGAGGTTTACATGGCAAAGTATGGGAAGGGATTTTTTAGAAAATCTCCATGGACATGTATTTGAGTTCCTTTGTAAATTTCGTGTAAATATTGAATCAATCAGTACATGTTTTGATTTATTATGTGGTATGATGAAGCGATTGAATCCTGGTACAGGTGATGATTTGTTACGTTCCTACGCAAGCGATTTAATGAAATTATCAGAGGCTCAAATTGATAAAATGCCGGAGGAAACGGAAGAGATTGAAAGTAAAAGGATAGATCTATATTTGAAAGCTATGAACACATTGGGACATGCCTCATTCTTTTGTAGCAACATTGTATCAGAAACCAGTTTAGATATTGTGCAGAGTTTATTACTAGATTTCAGTAGTATCCCAACGTCAGCTCACAACGTAGATAGACTTAAAGCAGCAGGTATCATCTTAATAGCACAGCAGTCTATGAGGGACCGTGAATTTGCTGAGACTGCCATGCCAGTCTTGGGACAAGTGATGAGCAAAAGTAGTTCTTCCGAGTCTCCCACT
Organism: Galeopsomyia nigrocyanea; assembly: GCA_035047105.1. Taxonomy (NCBI): domain Eukaryota; kingdom Metazoa; phylum Arthropoda; class Insecta; order Hymenoptera; family Eulophidae; genus Galeopsomyia; species Galeopsomyia nigrocyanea. The sequence goes on from JAWWMK010000008.1 coordinate 1,651,414, forward strand.
CAGGCTGCTATTAAAATAAATGCTGTGAAAGCATTAGCTGATCTCTGTGTCAGATTCACTGCCTTGGTGGAGCCTTTTTTACCAGACATGTGCATATGCATGAAAGATCCAAATCCTCAAGTAAGAGAAGCCATCATTGTGATATTTGTTCAGCTCCTGCTTGAAGACTACATCAAGGTGAAGGGCGCATTCTTTTATCACATATTAATAATGCTATCGGATGACGACGAAACAATAAGGGATTTAACAGTGTTTTTGATAAAGCAGAGATTACTGGCAAAAAGTAAAAATCTCATATCACAGTCTTTTGTAAGAAGTATATTTCATTACAACAACTGTCAGACAAAGAACAAATTCAACGACAGGATAATCAGGAAGAAAGAAAAAGAAGCACTGACACTGCCAGGGAACAAAAATCAGGCCAAAAGACGAATAATTTACAACTTTATGATGGAGCATCTCGACCCACCGAGTAAAATAAAAATTTTAATGAAACTAAACTCGGAAGTTTTCGAAGCAGTTGGCGAAAAATTCATTTCCGTGAATAAAAGTGAAGGCGCGTGTGTTTTGAAAGACGTAATGTACATAGTTTCCAACGAGCGGTTGCAAGCTAATTATGGAAGTAAGGTGGTGGACGACGAGAATCAAGAGGAAGCTGCAACCGCAATTGAAACTCAAACCAGTAATGCGGTAAATGTTATTGTAGAAGGTATGAAGAAGTACAAGAAGGAAGTCATGTTTAATGTATTGATCAGGCTGAGGGAGACGTTGAAAAAATCCAAATCGTCGCTCATGGTCGACTTGTCCAAGTTTTTTATCAAGTTTCTCTCTGAATTTAACAAGGATCAATTGGCTGAGATGTTTGACGAGCATGCAGAGTTGAAAAAGGAAATTGATCGCGACATTAGGTATGTATTTTTTATCGTTACTTTGTAAAGCCTCTTTCTACTTGTGTCTTGATTGTACATTTTTTTTCTAAACAGTTTGTACAGCAAGAAGCCCGAAGAGGATGAAGAAGAAGTGGACGAGGAAGAAGAAGAAGACGAAGCAGTATCCGAAGCTGACTCTGGCGTCGAACAATCAACTATAAATAGAAGCGCGACTGAAGACAGTGAAAGCGAGTCCTCCAAGAGAAAAGACGTTAACGCAAACGTATCTCCAAAGAAATCATCGGAAGCAAAGAGGTGGAGTTACACTCCGACAAAAATCCAAGATGTAAGCTGCCAACAATATCCGAGGATAGTTTTACGAAGATTATCCTCGCTGACCTATCCTGGAATAAAAGCGTGGAAAAGTCCTCCGCGCGAGGAAGCGACTTGTTCTCGACTATCAGATCCAGGTCCATCGAGTAGCGGAATATCCGTTTCGTCGCAAATCACTACCGAAAGTACAACGTCTCCGGATTCTTCGGAATCAGAATCCATTTGTTTACCAAGGCCAAAAAAAATTCCTCGATATTCCGAGGATACCAGTGACGTCGACGACTCTTGAAGGTACAAGCGTTGAGCGATTGTTGTTATTGACAAAATTGTTATAGAATTAGCGGCGCTGCGTCTCTTACTGTTTTTTTTTTACAATCTAAACGATTTTCCGAGACTGATACTACTATCGGTTTGAAAAAGATAGGCACATTGCTTCCCAAGCGTGTAACTTTTTGAAAAAAAAATCGCATGAAAATGAGACTGACATAGTGACAAAGCTTGAGATTTTGCACGTCGATTGGTTCGTCAGCGGTCCGTCTACAGCAATTAGCAAAGCTTTGGCAGCAATCGAAAGGACAAAAAATACGGATTTTCGCGCGGTTGTTGACACGAGCAACTTCTCACAGTTGGCGCTCAAGCTTTGTCACTATATAAGTCTCATTTTCATGCGATTTTTTTTCAAAAAGTTATATACGCTTAGGAAGCAATGTGTCTATCTTTTTCAAAACGATAGTAGACGTGACTCAACTCAATATGATCATCAATAAATAAGCATAAAAACATGAATTTGTCATGGGGAATTCCCAAGCGATGATCAACCCTCGAATAGGACTGGAAAGATAGCCCCCGGGTTTTCAAGGGAAATTGTTGTACACTCGCCGACGATTGATTCTGTCCACTCTACAAGCAAGCTTGCGCCTTAAAGGTGGACAGAATCAATCGTCGGCGAGTTTGCCAATAACGGCATTAATTGCCCTGATTGTCCCTGATATCGCTGATGATTCCCTTTTTCGATTCATCATCGGGAAATGTGGGAAATCGAGATTTCCTTCCGACCTAATAAATGGCTGTTTAATCATTCACTTTTGCAATCATTTGTAATGATTTTGAAAGAAAGCAATAATGATTTTGGATGTCAGAGTAGCGGGAAAGCTGAATCAGTAGATAATGTAGTTTACTGCAGCGCATTTTATATACCGACTGATTCCGCTTTAAAAATGATGCGTTCTGATTTCCCGCCACTGGCATTCAAAATCATTATTGCTTTCTTTCAGAATCATTACAATTGATTGCAAAAGCGAATACTGGGGATGGCAAGGGAAATTGTAATCTCCATTTTATGACCTTGATTATGAAAATTGATCGATTATTTCCAAACAGCCATTTTTTAGGTCGGAAGGAAATCTCGATTTTCTCACATTTCCCGATGATGAATCGAAAAAGGGAATGATCAGCGATATCGGGGACAATTAGGGCACTTGATACCGTTATTGGTAGGCTAAAGTTACTTTGACGCGTAAAGCGTGAACAAAATTTTCAAATATCTGCAGCAAGGGACGCTAGCGTGACATATATTTTTATAGCTTTCGAGCAAATGATTATCGATTGAATCGACGCACCTACCTCTTAGTTTATTGTAGATTCTATGCGCTAGTTGATTAATTGTGTACGTTCGGGCGTCCAACTCTTTCTGAATGTCTGTAAAAAGGGAATACGCTTTGTTTTGACGTTTCGTCAAATGACTCGATGTCTACTTGACTAGCAAAATTTTACCTCGATTTGTGTGCAAAAGTACATCGCTGTGTATGTTTTTAACGATAACCACATTTTCAATCATTACATCTATCAAGCCGCGAGTTTGCTGAGCCTGTTAACATATAATTTTCCAATCAGTTAATTTTCCTAGAGATTGTGTTCAATTCCCGGCAGTATTAAAGGATTTCATTGAGGAATTATATCCATAGCTATATATATCGTATAATCGTACACTAACAATAGACAATTACGGGTATAATGTAAAACATGGACATACGTACTTCGTCCAAAAGATCGTGTAGCTTTTTGTTCTGCTTTCTGAAGCTCTGCGCGTACTTGGAAAAGCTATTGCTCGGCGTGATATTACACTTCCTGTCCTGCAAAAGATTAGACAAGGCCAACAAAAAAATTGCTCAAAGCTCAAAATTCATATCGGCATTAATTGTCAACTGTTGTTTTAGCGTTCCAACTTACTGCACACAAATCGGGCATTCGGTCGCGCGTCATGGTGTGCGTAACACTAATTCGCTATCTTCTGCGGCCGCGCGACGAGCGTCGCCGGTTATCTTTGTTATCAGAGCAACGTGTTGATCATTGATAATGTCGGCCTGCTATTGGTGGTATATTCTCATCGGCGATTCTACCTTGTCTCTTTGTCTCTCCTTTACTTTTGACTTTTGCGCGAGCTTGAGTATATTAATGTTCGCGTGTCGCGCGCGAAACCCGCTTTAAACTCGAAACGTTCGGCACAGTTTCACGCTCATCGCGCGCCGAGCGCACCAATTTGCTTTGCATTCAAAATGGAAAGGAGGAAGCGACCACTTGGCGAACTAGGGACAAGGACAAACTTTGACTTCTTTGCCGACGGCTCGTATACCTAATAGTTCTTTTTTTACTTTCTAAAAATCTTCCACGTTGTATCGGACATGCACCGAATAAACAGGCCTCTTGTAACAAGAGGAATTTAATTTTAAATAAAATCATTTTGTTACAAAATTATTCCTCTTGGAACAA
>JAWWMK010000008.1:1657001-1674398 GCA_035047105.1 Galeopsomyia nigrocyanea
AATAATTTTTCAGCTATATTGAGATGAAAATCCTCTTATATCAAGAGGAATCTTTTTGATATAAGAGGATTTTTTTTTCAGTGTGCGAGATTCATTATGTACTCCCTACCGGTGTTTTTTTTTCTTTTCTATTTTCGTTGCGATTTTTCCTATTGCAGCGTGGGAAATGAAATCTGTACGGTGCCTATCATATCTGTTTGTCTTTCTGTCTTATACGTACTATTCCAAGAGATTGTAATGAGCGTGTATGAGACCCACGTCCTATATACTGAATGGTTCGTACGAATGAATTTAACTTTTGCATTAAATTATTTATCGTTACATCATACTTTCTTGAGTTTAATAATATATAAAGTTTTAATTTTTTGAAGAAATATTACGATTAATTTAAATTAATTTAATTAATTTAAATTAATTTAATTAATTTAAATTAATTTAAATATATTTCGTAGGAACTAGTTGTGTTTTTCATTTCTCTTTGTTTTGATAGGTGTCAATATAGCGAGAAGTTTATATTTGATAGGATTAAGAAAGCAGAGGAGTACAACAAAGTGAAAATGCGCACCTGCGTCTGTACGTGTACTTTATCGGGCTTCAAAACCGATAAGTATTTAAGCAGATCTGTGATATTTTGCAGAGTGAATAGAACGTTGCATTTTACCTTTATACTATCTAGCGTATTAATCAAATTCAAACAACAACAAAAAATGGTTTGTGAACGATATCAATTCTAAAATAATAAAAGCATATAGTTTTGCATAAATCACTGCAATTTTTATTATCACCTCTCTCAAACCTTATATATTTTTTTTTCTTCTGATCGTCAAACAGTAACAAGGTTTCAATCTACAGTATATATAGATTCCACATTAGGAAGACTTTCGCGAAATATATATATCTTTTTATAAATAATTTAAATACAAAAATCAATAAAATTCTCTTTGACGTATTTCGGCCGCATCGAATTACAATATAGAAAAACGTATACACTGGTAAAAAGTATTTGTGTCCATTTTTTTTCTCGACACTCATTTTGAACAATTTTGTTTGTCGTGTCAGTCAGTCTTATCGAGTTTTCGTGATTATCAAAATCATTTTCGTTCAATTGTATTCTTTTTTTAGAGACTGCTGATATCGAAGAGCGAACTAAATTTGAAAATTAAAGTTTTCCTACAAATAGGTATACTGCACGATCATCATCTTCTATTTATAAATAATGGACGTATGTAAGTCATCGCATACGCGGAGCTAGCTACTAATAAGATTGCACTGGATTGGTTCTAGTTGTATAATATTATAACGATAGCTCTCTCGTACTCACAGCATAATATCCTCGCAAGGAACTTTTTAAACATTTAAAATCAAGATCCGCTCGTATACTGTACACATTATTTAGCGCGCTGCATCGCAAATCAACTTTACAACGAAACAAAAAAAAAACCATAACTCATCCTAGCATAATGCACGCAAGTATGATAACAATAACTCCTTTTTTACAGATAAAACCTATCTTTGCCGACAATTATTGTCCCTCGCGCGCACGTATATTATATATTACGCAAGCTCTAGATTAGCAGAAATGTCAAGACGCATATAGCTAGCAGGTCTGAGCCGTGGTGGTGTTATTAGCAGTAGTAGTAGTCCTCATGCGAATTTTCTCCTTGAGATAATTGGCAACCTGGTTCTGCGAGTGTCTCATTGCCAGCTGAAGCGGTGTGATGCCCTCTTGATTTGCCAACAGCGGATCCGCGCCAGCGCCGACCAGTTGACGCGCCACCGTCATGTGGCCCATTAGCGCAGCCGCGTGCAATGCGCTCTCGCCGTTCTACATCAACGAATATCATTAAAAATTGTTGGAAATGAAAAAAGTGTACTTAATCATAAAACAAGTAAAAATAAATTAAAGGTCAAGGTCAAATTGCGAATTTCTCTCCAAAGAGAGAAAGTGGAAGGGGACGACAGTCAGTCCGAGTCTGGCGTTCCACCGTCGCTCACCATCTGCGCACCATTATGCGCAATCGTCTAAAGCAAGGAGGAGGGGGGTTTTTTCCAACCTCAAAAAGTAAACAAAGTGACGACCGCGCAATGATGGTGCGCAGATGGTGAGGACGGTGGAACGCGTACAGCGGAATAAGCAGGTCCACCAATCTAACGGACAAGTCCAATCGGAGAAAAGCGAGGGAAAATGGCGTAGGCCATAGAACTAGAAGAAGGGGACAGACGTGCTCGAGACATGGTGGCGTCTGCAACAAAGCTCGTAATACCCAGTGCGAAAAACAGTCTTGCCTGAACTCTCGACCTCGTTTTGTAAATGTTTGTGTAGCTGTTTGAGCGGAGAATCGCAGTTGGCGGCGTCAACAGTGAGCACGAGCAAGCGCAGCTATATTAGATTTTCATACATATATATATCGAGACGTGGCAGTACAGTAGTCAAGTGACGTACGAGCTGCAGCGCGAGGCTAGTCACACACGGGCGTTCGTTGAATGATGGCGCACGGCCGCTTCGGAGCGCTGCTGCTGCAGTTTTAGTGCACGAGCGTACACGTGGTTTTGTGACGTATCAGTGAACAACGTTTGCAAAGAATAAAGTGTGTTTGGGCTTGAAAATAAGGTGAAAAAGTGGTGTGTACAGACTGAATGGTAAATTGGAAAATTGTGATGCAACTGCTAGGGAAAATGTCATCGCTAACGTTGAGTATGCAAGACAAGCGAGAGCTGGAGAGAACCACTCGAGTTTTAGCTCTAAAAGTCGCACAAATAATCGTGCAATCGAGATCCGGAGAGAAAGTGAAAACCGAGTGCAAAGCCAACTCATCCGGCGCCGATTGGTTCAACTTGGCCATACAAGACTCGGCGGAAGTTTCCACGGAAACTAAGCGTTCTCTGCGCGAAGAATTGATCAGCTCGCCTAGTCCTCTGTGCATCGAGATATCGGTGAGAACAGATGAAGGCCACAGTACGGTTCTCGAGACTTGGAGTCTCGGTGTACTCTCGGAACACGGTGCTGATCCTACCGTCAAAGTGACAAACACCGTAGTGTACAACAGGATGGGAACTCTGTTGAAGTCATTGCTCACTGTATCGAGAATGACACCTGCTTACAGGATCAGTCGCGGACAGGGTCCTGATTCTTATGTCATCTGTTATCGTATATTCATGGGCGAGCCACAACTTGTTATTCTCGGTGATAATTACAAGCACATACGAGTTGGCCAAGTTCGCACGCCAGCCGGTACGATTCATCTCTCAGTGTCTTATCGAACGAAAATGACATTTTCAACGAGTCAAAGGAGTCCCGACACCATGTCGTTGAAGAGCGATCATTTCCAAGCCGACTCGAGTCCACGACATCATCAAAACGAGGGAAAATCAAAATTTTCGAGTGACGCAATCAAAGTTGGAGCTTTTGTGGCTGACAAACAAATGCCGGTGAACGAGGACGAATTACTTTTCGATATTCCATTCAATTCGCTTTTGTTACCCTCGGACCACGTCACGACAACAGAAACTACCAGTGATGGTGGAAATGAACAGTCGCCCAATAATCCTACAGTCAAAGCCAATTCTCGCGACGGATCGCCAAGAAGCAATTGTTCTGTGACGACAAGCGCCAACGAAGGCTTCATCATGGTAGATTTGAAAACTCCATTCGCAACGGCCAATACCAACAGTGATTTGGGAACGTTTTATCGTGCCTGTCAAAATGCCCCGCAATTGCAGGCTTTCGTGGACGAGCAAACTCTCGAGCAGCAAGTTGGCGATTTGACGAAGCAACTGGAAAACTTTGAAACGACTCTGCACGTTTACGATGATTTCGTCGATTCTCTGTGTCAATCTAAAAGTAACAATAATTGACAAATTGTCGACGAGAGTGACGGTTGTACGAATATATCGATTGTATTTTTATTACATTAAATATTTCTTATTTTTCAAATTCTCGACTTTTTTCTTCTTCTTGCTGTCCTTAACATTTCATAATATATAAAATACTTACGGGAAGAATTCCAAGATTCGGACGGTACTTGAGTAATTCGCCAATTACGGCCGTGTGGCCTTTGTGCGCGGCTTTGAATAGAGGTGTTGCGCCATCCTGAAATATCGCATTATCGTTACATCTCTCTGTACAAACTAGAAAAGGCTCGACACACATTTTACCAAAAGCACGCGAAAAAGTTTGAGCAATAATACACAAAGACAAACAAGCGCTTTACTTTGTATGTGTATAGCGTCGAAATCGATTTTGGTCTATAAATATGCAGCGCTATAAATTGTTGTGTATATATATATACTCACGTGTCGCTTGGAGTCGACGTAGGCGCCGGCTTTGAGAAGCCTCCTGACCACGTGGTCGTGACCCATTTGCGCGGCGATCCAAAGTGGCGTCGCGCCGTCGGTTCGAGCTGCCTCCGCCTTGGCACCGTGCGCCAATAGCACCTCCAAAATTCGAACGTGCCCGTTTTGCGCCGCGATAAATAGCGCCGTCGCGCCGTCCTACAAAAAATTCCGTGCGTTTGTAAACTTTGAAAAATAAAATAAAATTCTAAATTACAGCTGTGATTGCCTCCGCATTGACTATATTCGCGTAAAACTGTCGAGTATGCACGCGTGGGAATAAATCAATAGCGTCGGTCGTAAAAGTTTTAAAGGGGCTCTTTGTAAATATAATTAAAGTGGATACTCGAGTGAAAGGGTCGACAGTTTGTATTTTCATTAAAGGAGCGAGCATTTAATTAATTAAACGTTGCATTAAAACGCGATGCATTCGAAGATTATACCAATGATTAGAAAGGAAGAACATGGAGCTTTTCAATTAAGAAAAAGCGGAGAACGTAAATCTTGAACGAAATTGCCAAAGGTGATGTCGTCAATGACGGTTAATAAAACACAAAGTCGGCTGTTTATATGCACTTGCGCAAATGCACCGCGGGCTGATAATCGCGCGTGCATGCGAGGGCGCACTATACATGCACGCACGGAATTCGAGCGATGCGCGCGCGCTTGCAAACAGCACTCGAGCACGTCAGCGGCACGAGAGGATCTCTCTCTTGTACTCTTTTTACGTGAACTGCTGTTAGGCCTACTTCGACTCCCCTTCTATACATATATACACATGCACTCACCTTCATGTGCGCGTTCACGTTCGCGCCCTTGGCTATGAGACCCTCGACCACGTCCAGATGTCCGCATTGACATGCCACGAATAGGGGTGTACCACCATCCTACATACGGAACAGAGACAATTAGACTTGATTAAGTGTTTTCATTGTGGAAAATTGTCTCCGTATCAATGGAAAGTGTTTGTTTGTTCTTTCTTTTTTTTGCTTCGAGTCAATTAATTAATAGAGTGGAAAGTTTAGTTTGATTGTACTTACGATACTACACGAGTCGACGGCAGCACCGCTTTTTATCAGGATCTCGGCAATGTCCATGAAGCCGCCTTGAGCCGAGAAAAACAACGCTGTCGTGCCCGTCTGCAGACGAGGAAAAAAAAATAGAGGAACGTCAATTGACAAAAAAAAAAAGAATGATAATTGATTCGTCGCATTTGCAATTCTGTCGTCAGACTCTAAATAAAAGTGGTTTGACGACCAGTTGAAAATTCAGCATTACCTGCAGAGAACGAATATATAGTAGGCAAAGTAGCTTGTGCAATATCCACTTCATCACCCGCACCTCTCTCTTTTTCGCCAATATATATACTTTCTATATACGTGCATGATCAAGGCACTGCGCCAAAAATAACCTCTCACCGCATATGAACGCACGTATATGTATATGTATGCAAATATTCGAAATCCTTGCAAAAATCGTCCCTTTCGCGAGTTGTGCGTCGAGTCGCGGGGTCGCCGACCTATCTCTTACTGCACGCGCGGTGTTGTAACGCACGTGTAAGAGACGTGATGCACTTTCGCTTACTATATACTACTTGCGCGCGCGCGGGAGCTTGCGATTCGACAACGACGACGACGAAAAAAAAATTGGTCTAGCATAATTGCCCTCTTCGATTGCTTAGTTTTGTTGGTCGTTTCGGAAGTTGCACGCGGGGCTTTCACTTTGGGAAAGTGTATTTCGACTGTTGTACTTTATAGTTGCGAGTCGTTAATTTTGAAAATAATGCGCGTATACATTCTCTCTGTTGGAGAAACCTTTTGTTAATTATTATATCGTGTTTGATCTATTTTTTTTTTCGATACAACTGACGAGATATCGAGAAAGAAGAATTGAAAATAGATTTCATGGATGGATGATTCAGCTTAATTTCGATTGTAAACTCTCGATGAAAATCACGGCGCTGTCGGAAATAAAGATACGAGCAAAAAAAAAAACAAAAAAAACTTTGCGGAATTCACAGTCGTTTTCATAGCCAAGAAAGAGAGAAGAGATTGCCGACGAGATCTCAACCCTTTCGTCGTCGTCGTCGTTTTCCGCGCGAGTCGCACATAAAACTGCCGCCGCGCCGTCGACGAGGGACACAATAATACCTATCCATTACAGATACCACAGGAATTCTAGAGTTTTACCCGCCCGAGTGTTGTTCTGCATCGTCGGCCGTTTTACTGTTTCTCTCTTTCTCCGCTTTTTTTTTCTCTCTTTACGAAAAAAAAAAAAAAAAAATGCGCTGCTGCTGCGCTTCAGAGATGCCGTTTATCGAAATGAGCATGCTGCGCTTCTTTTATATATATATAGAAAATCAATTAATGCCAACGGCCTGAAATTATTTTGTGCTCGGTAATTGATTTTAGAGTTTGCGCTACTTTTTCTACGTAGTGCAGTCCAGTTATAATTATCAAACTACATATTGTAGCGATAATTCTATAATTCTTTTTCGAGCACGATAACGTTCTAAATATTCGCACTGACAATGCAATTTTAGCTCGGCGATTGCCATACTTGTTATCGCGTAAACTTGCGATTATTAAAATTTAATCCTCAACACTTTACATTGCGAGTCGATTTGATTACATCAGCTACAATTAAACGCAAACTTGTGCTCAAGTCAATTATAGAATTTCCATTAGCATTCTCGCGCGAGAATCGTAAAGATCAAAGATCGAAACTGCAAAATATCCTTTCGCAAGTCACTCGAAATAGACCGCGCAGAGTCAAAGTTCGATATTGACATGCAAATGAGGAGTATGCAAGTATCATGTCTTTGCAAAGAAAACACACAAAAAGAGCATGACATTTGAATGACAAACGTGACGCTACTACAGATCCATTATATATGTCACGCAGAATGACGTTAATAGAAACTTTTGAAATACAAGCTTGATTATACGAGCGTACATTGCGTGCAAGGTCTTTGCACTAATTACGCTATACTCTGCGCGATAATAAGTTGTGTCACTCTATTAATTAACAGATAGGTACATCCTCGTGTGTATGCTTAAAAATAGCACAACTTTTGTAATCGTTCCGGATAAACTAAAAAAAAAATGAAGAAGAGTCAACGTCTCACGTGGAAAAAATTAGCATGCGAATGGCGTACTGTTATTTTCGGCAGAGTGCGGATTTCACCGAAAAGCAGACTATATACAATCGTGCTTTTGTATACGAATAATGTGCGGGTGTGGGCTGATCGATTGTTAGTCTTTTGGCGATTTGTGTGTATAGTCTGGCTAGCCGCTTTTCGCGTTTTATCTTTAACGATATATAATAAAAACTGCCAAACGTAAATTCCATTTGGCCTGTGTGTGTGTGTGTCTGGCCTAAATACGAAATTTTACAGTTGTCGACTTCCTGCCTTTCCAGCGGCGGTGGTGGTGGCACCGTTGCACTCTAGTGACGTGCGAAAAAAAAAAGAGCGACGATGACGCCAAACAGCTTTATTCGGCATTGCTGTCTTTGCGGCGGATGGGCTTGGGTGTTTTATTCGATCGCTTCGCAATCTCTTTTTTTTTTCTTTCGGTGTGTACAAAGACTATGTCGCTTTTTTTTTCTCTTTGAGGCAAAGAATCTCGACGGAAAAAAGTTTCGTCAGAACGGCAAACACTAGAGTTTTAGTGACTTTGTGAGCTCATCGATTGTTCATAGCGCGCGCACGATAAAACTTCAATAATTGTAGAGCACGAGTTTCAACAATGATTGCAGCCACCAATGATTTACGTATAAAAAAAAAAGAAAAAAAAAACGCGCTGCATCGTTATAAGCGTCAATCAACCGTGAAATGTACATCTACTTTCAATTACAGTGCTTCCTTCAATGTTTCGCTCTCTCTCTCTCACTCGTTTTTTTAGTCTCTCGGAGATCGATCGTTGAACTTTCGACGCGGCGGCGGTGGCAGTGCAATAGATCGAGAGGTGCAGAGGGAAAAACTCACCAGTCTCTTGGCATTGGGATCGGCTCCCTGCTGCAGCAGCTCGACCACGGCGTCGGTTTGACCTCCGGCTGCTGCCAAAATCAACGGTGTCGTGCCATCCTTTTACCAACAACAAAAAAAAAAGATAACGAACTTTTATTATTGAAGGCATCTTCAAGTTTACCAATATAGTCTCGCGGTTTTCAACTGAGTAGTATAATATTTTTTCTCTCGTCAGTTTCCTCGTAAATCCCATCGGTACTGTACTTATCGTATTACATGATTTTTCATCTCGTTTGCTCGCGCGCGAGTGTCAAGCGCAAACACAGCAGCACGCAAAGTGTATATAATTTTCATCGTCGACCGTCACGACTTTGCTGCAATTGGCTAATTGAACGAAATTAATCACTAAAAGGTATACTTTCATCGTGGGTTAAGCAAATATATAATTGCAATTGTACAAACATTGTATAGGTATATCCACGGTGGTTTGGTTTTAATTTCTCTCGCGCGTATACGTAAAAACACTTTGTAAAAACTGCTGATTAATCTGACATCTATTGCAATTATGCACTTGACGAAAAATAAAAGTGACGCGAAATAAATTGATATTGGCGAACGAACAATCGAGCATAAATAAACGCCAGGCCGCAGACGCGCTGCGCAGGAAACAATGACGGCGACGGCGGCACCTCCCACACCAACTGCTCGCGACCCCGTTAACCCGCACCGCCGACTAATTGAAGCTGTTGCGCAACGATGATGATGGGCGATAAAGATTCATCAAACATCGACTTTTTTTTTCTTCAAGTTGTTCGGATGTGAACTAAAGAGCGATGGTGAGACTGACTGACCTTGTCCTTGCAGTCGACGTGCACACGGCCCGAGTCCAAGAGCACTTGCAGCCGCTTCGCATCGCCACGCGCCGCTGCCAAGTGCAGCTCCACATCCCACGGCGACTCCTTCTGCAACATTTTTAATACACATAATATATTCTCTCAATCTTTTCTTTCTTCTTTTTTTATCACTTTAACAAGTTGTAGAGAATGAAAAAGCTCTCGTATAATGAGTCAGATATTACACGCGATCTTATCAGCTTTTCTCACGTGCTTCACGATCGAAAAAAAGAAAAATATTTTTCCTTTTTTTGCCGATAAGACATTTAAATTTAAACAAGTCACGCGTCGGCGATGGGCTATACGAAAGACTAGAAAACTCGCTAGGAGAATGAAAAAAAAACACGCGATAAGAAATCAATGTCACAGCTTTTTTTTTTTTCGTCGAGAAACACGTTATTCATAATCGCGCAAAGCTCTTCTCGCTGTGTGTTACCAAGGACTTCTATTTTCGTCAACGCGGTGTAAGGGAAAGTTTGATATCGGTACAAAGTTGTAAAGAGTAAAACCGGCCTGTCGCTTTGAATTTAATCATCTCGAAATCACCTGTTCTATCTGAAAGCTCTTTCCTCTAAATAAACAAGCGCATTCTTACACCTCTCATCTTGAAAAAAAAACAAAACACAATGCAGCCTATCGTACGATGAAACACTTTAAATAAGTTTTTTGTCGTCGTTAAATGAAACAAAAAGAAATACACACGCGTTTTGTTTTCACAAAATTCCGCGCACAAATTATTTATGCATCCGCGAGATGATCGAGATAAAAGAGCTTTATCTCTCATACACGAAGAATTATCTCTAGACAAACTCGCTCCTCAAAATTCATATTACCGAGATGAAAGATATAAACGTGTGCAATGATAATTCGTTGTAGAGCGCGACGAGCAGCGACAGCATTGTTTGTAATTAAAAAACGAACGTGAAACGAGTCCCGCCGACGCGAAGAAAAAAAAAGCCAAGGCACATACTCTTTTTTTTTTCGAAAGGCTTGGGTTGTAAAAAAAAAAAAAAAGAAACAAATCTAACGGTAAAAAGTTTGTGCAAGAGTGCATGCCAGAGCGAAACGTGTATTCGTCGATTAAACACGCGATGAGCTTCCTGGTTTTTTTCTCTCTCCTCGTTTATAAATCAACGAATATTTATCAGCTCGCGAGCGGATCGAGAAAGCGGAAGACTCTAAATCATATCGCGAGTATAGTATGTGTATTACGCGGGCGAATAATAAACAAACCACTTCCTACCTTCATCGACATCTCGGTGTGTTGTACAGTAGTCATGTGTCGATCATCATCATCATCTCGCGAGAGGGATGCTGCGCCCTCGATATCTTGTCACACAGGGTGGATTATGTGGGATGCTGCACAACTGAGATTTTTTTTCCGATGGTTATCACCTGTGCAGCAGCAGCAGCCGCAGCCCTGCAACTCTCCCGAGAACTGCAACTTTACTCTCTCTATCTTTGTCGTCTCACTTCGGCTGGTTCCGCGCCGCACTCGGCTCTTTAACCGCGCGCGAGGGAGAGCGACGACGTGCTCGATGCTGCAACTGCTCCAATACACTGACTACTGCGAGAGCCGGTCAGCAGCAGCAGCGCGGCGTATACAACACACCAGCTCGCGAGTATTATATATCTATACTTTCCGCGAGTGAAGGGGCAGAGGGCAGCAGGCGGCACAGGTGTCTGTCTGCTCTGCCTGTCTGTGTGTCTGCATGTTTTTACAGATATTTCACACGTTCGCTCTTGTGATAACACAGTGTCAACTCTATTTTAAATATACTTTATGTGTTGCTTCAACTGAGAGATATTCATTTCATTGATATTTTTATACTTTTTACATGAGATGATGGATTGGATGTGCACCTAAAGTCGTACTACACAACATACGTGCGAGTATTGCTGAAAAATAAATAGACAGCTAACGTGTCAATGATAACTAACATTTGAGCCAATACAAAAATGTGTCGATTGTTAATAGAAATTATTAAATAATTTTTAATGAATTGCCATGAGAATTTAAAAATTTACATCTATTTTTATTAGTAATTTAATTTTTTTTATGTTGAAATACTCCAAACTAAATTTTATTATTATTATTTGAATTAAAAAGATAATAAAATGCAATAACCAAAACTCCTCATGTGCAATTTGATTTTAAATTCATAAACAGCAGGTATTTTTATTTAATTTATAATGCTTTTTTTTTTAATTGAAATAATTTATAAAGAGAAATTTTGTTCAGCACAAATAAAAGAATAAGTAAAACATGCTTGACCTCTTTTTCTACTCCTTTCATTTGCCGCTTCGTCAAAGTATACGCATACAGAAAAAATTATTCATCTCACGTGCGACATTATTAATTGTAAAGCGGCGGCAATGAGAATATTCGAATGTTATTATCATTTAGCCAAGTGAATTTATCGATTATCGACATAAACGGGAATTAATAAAAGTTTAGTTCCAGAATGTGCCAGTAGCTGTCCAGGAAAAGCGGCATTTTAAAGATGTGTCAAAACGGGAGTCAACGTGTTTACATTGTCAGTAGAGTTGTCTTCAATTGTTTTTTAAGTTAATTATTGCCACTTGCAACTCGTTAACCAAAGTGTTTGTTACGTGCACGTGGTCTTTTTAGTTATTTCATTTCATTACTATCAAGATAAAACTAAATGTTTGGTGGTACAAATCACAACGATTGTTTACACATAAATTTAAGCCTTCAAAGAAGCTCAGCCAGCAAGTAAATAAACAACTTTTTATTGATAATTATAATGTGGAAAGAGTGTACGAGTGGCTTTTAAAAAGTTTTTTCCAATTATGGTTTTGCTCTTTTTACAACTTGGCAATTGATAGTTTCCACTTTTTGTTTATTATTTCAAATATTTTCAAGTATAAATTAAATATTGTATTGATTTAGTCCGAATGGGAAATACAAATACCAGAAAATATCACTATGCACATCGACAATATGCTAGTCAGGTAAAAAAAAAACAAACTTTCCAATTTTCTAACCTAAAAGCATTTTCAAAAAACTATTTATTAATAAATAATTGTACTTTACAGTATAGCATTAGTGATATTATAAGTGGAAGATGGATGACAACACCTAGGACATCTTGTGAAGACCTTAGACCATGGTCTAGGTACTCTCGAAGAAGGTATTTATGTCAACGTACGAAAATATACAACAATTTACTAATTTCACTCATTGATTTCAGCTGGAGTGTTAATACTTTAAATGATCCACTCAACTTGTCAAAGACTGCCTGGCCTGTGCCAAGATTTGAAGCTATTTTTTTGCCAGAATTTCCTGTCCGAGAAGCCCCTTTAAAGAATGACTACATATTTATTGATATTATTTCCAAAGGAGCCTACGGTAGGGTGTACAAAGTAAAACGTAAGGAAACAAAAGAGATTTTTGCTCTAAAAATAATTAGTAAAGCCAAGATTGTTGCTGAAAATGCAGTGGAACAATCCAAACAGGAGGTAAACT
The DNA here is from genome assembly GCA_035047105.1 of Galeopsomyia nigrocyanea. Taxonomy (NCBI): domain Eukaryota; kingdom Metazoa; phylum Arthropoda; class Insecta; order Hymenoptera; family Eulophidae; genus Galeopsomyia; species Galeopsomyia nigrocyanea. The sequence continues at coordinate 1,669,687 of JAWWMK010000008.1, forward strand.
TTTCTTGCAGCTGGATCAAAGAAAGACTGATTCTCAACTATAATATGTTACAGGTATCAATACAAAGAGCAGTTGGTCATCATACCTTTATTGCCAATTCTCCTCATCATTGGCAAGGAAGAAAAACATTGTACATATGTGAGTATTCACATATTTTATAAAACCCTATTTGCATTTAAAAGTTGTTGAAAACATTTGTGTTTCAGTGACACAATTCATTGGTGGTGGTGAATTATTTGCTCTAGTCGAACAATATGGCTGTTTACCAGAGGATGTAGTAAGAATATATGTTGCTGAAGTAGCTCTTGCATTAGGTAAATATTCTTTATTAAATTTATTTGTTTAAAATTGAAATTATGTGGAATCTATTAAATCAATTCTTTGTTTTATAGATTTTTTACACAATGCAGGAATTATACATAGAGATCTGAAAGCATCAAACATTTTACTTGATGATGGAGGTCATGCAATGTTGATAGATTTTGGTTTAGCCAAGTGGTTGAGGCCAATGCAACGAACTGCAACAATGTGTGGAACATTTGAATACATGGGTAATATTTTTACAATGTACTTACTTTTATGTCAACTTTTATTTACATAAATGGTGTGACCTATTTAGCTCCAGAAATTGTGAAAAGGCAATATTACGGACACGAAGCTGACTGGTGGTCGTTGGGTGTATTGGCTTGTTTTCTGCTAACACACAAGGTCGGTAGAAAAATTTTTATAAAAAAAACTGTTGATTTTTCAATCAACTTTATTATTTTTCATTTATTTTCATACAAATAATGGTGCAATTATTTAATTTTTAATAGTTTTGCAATGAATATACATCATATTTATTCAAGTTTCAAACAATTCAACTGTTTGAGTAAGAAACAATGCACAAGAGTTTATAAAGGCGTGCCTACATATATATATTCCTTATAAGTGTGATCTACACTCAAGAACACATAGCCACTCGACTCCGTGGCGCAACGGTAGCGCGTCTGACTCCAGATCAGAAGGTTGCGTGTTCAAATCACGTCGGGGTCAAATCCCTTTTTTTATTTTTTTATACAATATATTTTATTATTTTTTGCACGTGTTTCAATTATTTAATTAATATTTACGCAAAGTTATTGATTATCTCGAGTATAAACTTGAAATTTACACCTTGTTCATATTATTTCTGTTAGATTCATATTTTTTATTTGTTCATTGTTTATTATTAATGCCATCCATTTAACGGAAATTTCCACTCTTTTGCTTGATTACGATATTTATAATGCGGGCATAGCGAGCTAGTTATACAACTTGCAGCATATTCCATTGCAATTGCTTAGCAAAGTAATGAAAAAAATGTATTTTAAACTCTGTTATTTCTTTGAATACACACTATAAATCAACAACCGTAAACTTAAAAGTAATTTAAAAAATTGAAAAAAATTAACAATTACAAAAAGTACAATTTTTTTTATAAAAAAAAATTTTGAGTATTTTCATAGATACAATCTTCAACAATGAAATATGTATCCATTTCATAGTTCTCACATAGTGATACATCTAAGCATAGATAAAGATTGTATACGTTGTATGAGTACAATAAAATAATTGACGTTGATTAACAAAAAGAAACGCCCCCGGGTGGGCTCGAACCACCAACCTTTCGGTTAACAGCCGAACGCGCTAGCCGATTGCGCCACGGAGGCCTCGACAAGCGCAGCTTCAATACACGTCATGTTATTAAAGTCCTCTATTCCTGGATATTTCTAATGAAATCATTAATTTATTTATTAAATTGAGGAAATTGCAATTATAATGGCTTATTTTACAATTAGGCGTCCCTCCTTTCGATAAAAAAAATTAATAAATTGATTTAAAGAAATGAAATATAATGATTCCCATCATTGGTTATTAAAATTTAATTGTTAAAATAACACAATAACCCAATATTTATTAAAAACTTTTACATTAAAATACCCAAGCATATATTCTCTAATAAGGTCTCTATATCGATTCGGCGTTCCACTGTACTGTGCTCTACCAGAAAGTGGCTCCATCTACGTAGGGAAAATTACCATTACGTTTAATCACACATTTACATAAAAAATGAAAAATTTTCATTTCGAGTGAATAGAAACTCACCCTGATAACCCTGACAACCCCGATATTCAAAAGATTTTTGATGGGATGATTTCTGATTAAAAAGAATAATATACAATATTATTCTACGTGATTGTTCAAATGTTGCAACACGTGATCAATAGCTAATCAGTATAGTCGCTTTTAAATCTTTTCAAGTATTGAGATTTATAAATTTGTGCATTGTAAAGTAAATCTGCATATATTGACTTGATTGATTTCAAAAGTATGCAACTCTTGCTGACATAATGAAAAGTACATTTACAATTTTCCGTGTAATGAAATTGCCTGTTGCCATTACACTATACTGACCTAATTTTTCTAAATTACATAAATTCAGTCCAGAGACACTGTGAAAGGAGCATGTAACAAGATTATTGTAATATCCTAATCTCATTTAGGATGAAATCAAGATTAAAAACATGAAAGGATATACATGAAACATGCAGAACGGAATGTCTTAGCTAATTCTACTCGTAGAATACCAACGTTTAATTGCCTAAATCAATATTTTGTAGATTAAAAAAAATTCTTCGCTGCATTTAGCTAATTAAAAAAAAACTAGCTGATAAGTGGAAACGTTGCTACATGCAAATTAGTACACGGGGAAAAAATCATATCGAAAAAAGCGTGCGAAGCAACGTCAAGTTCCTGCCGACGGTGGTGTGGCTAATCGAACAACGCGTATAATCGCCATGACGGAACGGAAGCCCACGATTATCGCATCTAAGCCGCGTGCGCGGTCGGAATGTTCAAGAGAGAGAGAGGCGTGAATCTATACGTGCAACGTCGTCTCCACGCGCGGCGCAATTAATTCGCACGCGATATATTGTCGCAAAACCCGCGCGACCGATTAGACGTGCTGTTCAGTCTAATTAGCTCTGCACGTCGTGTGTAGCATTTTTCCGCTTCTTGTTTTTTTTTTTTTTGTAGATAAGGTATATACATATGCGACGTGATTGAAATTAATGAGATCGACGACAATGATGTTTTTTTTTTGTTTGGTGAAGAAAATAATCAAGTCTGGGACATTATTTGTAATTATTTATTTATCTAACATTATCAATAAGGACAGAACAGAAGCCAGCCAGTAAAGTAATCTGATTCGATCGTCGTGTGAAAGTACAAAGGATATCTATAATTCATACTGATTTATTACTAGATGTCCATGCAATTAGGTACTAATTAGTATACACTCGCTACTTGAGAGACAGTTGTTTTGTTTTTATCTAGTAAATTCGATACTCGGTTTTGTTGTTGTTGCTGTTGTTGTTTCTTCAACGAGAACCTTTACTTTTCAAGACGTGCTATAGGGAATTTATAAGATACAAAGTATTATAAAGTAAAAAAAAAATTGACGAAAGTACAACTCTAGGCTATTATTTTCCATGACGGATCTTACGTGTATCTATAATTCCAAACATCCTATGGACTATAAAGTGATCAGATACTTTCATCGCTACAAAAAGTTTTTTTTTTTTTTCAAATCGACATTAAAGAGATATCGAGGTAAAATTATCATTATTCCAAACAAGATCGCCAAGCCAAAAAGTCACGCGTGGACGAGCACAATAATTTCCTGCAACGTAGTAGCGACTCTGACAGCAGAATTAAAGATGTTTATGGCTGCCTAGTCAACTTGTCAATTACAGAACTTTTTTTTTCTCTTTCTACCGCGGAATTTGTGCTGCTCTTTTTTTTCTCTTAGTTTCTCGATTTTCAATGAAAGACAGCCAACTCACGTGAAAAAATGAACAATATCGATTAACAATTCTAAATTTATCTGTAATCCGACGTCAACGTTATTTATATACTTTTTTTTCCCTCATACAAATGCAATATATAAACTACAGTAAATTGTGTTATTCCTCGTTATAATTAATTATTTCACATGCAAATATGTATAGTAAATACATTTACGTTTATGCCTATTATCAAATTGGATTTCATTATCATTTATAATATCTTTCGTCATCACGTTGAATCCTTGTTAACATATTGCTCACATTACAGTAATAAGTATAATGAGCACATTAAAATTGAATTCATATACTTGTTACTCTCGGTCAGCTTATCATTATTTTTTTTAATTTTTTTTAACTTTTTTTTTTGATAATAATTCAACATCATTGGATTTGAAAAATTGATCGTACGTAATTGGAATGTAGGTTTTTGTTTGTTCAATAAACTTTCTTTTTATTGATTGGAGATACTTATGTATAAAGAAGAGAAAGACGTGTATATACTCGTATGGACTGTATAGAAAATATAAAGTATAACACCCTTGAATTAAGTCTTCGATATAAGCACGATTCGTTTTGTCTCCAAACGATATCGCCATTTGTTGTGGAGTGTCTAGTGGTGTACGTGTTTCATTAACTTTTGCTGCATATTCTTGCAAGAGAATAAAAGTGCGGTGTATTATATGTGTTGGCAGAGTAACGAAAAAAAAAAAGAACATTGTTGGAGTGTGTCAATAATAATTATTATTTTAACGATGATGATAGCAAATTTTTTTTTTGATAATAATTCAACATCATTGGATTTGAAAAATTGATCGTACGTAATTGGAATGTAGGTTTTTGTTT
>JAWWMK010000008.1:1674498-1686377 GCA_035047105.1 Galeopsomyia nigrocyanea
AGAGTAACGAAAAAAAAAAAGAACATTGTTGGAGTGTGTCAATAATAATTATTATTTTAACGATGATGATAGCAAATAATACAAATAATAAAATACGAAATAATTATTATAATAATAGCGGTAGTGTCACTAACGATAATAATAATAATTATCAGTAATAGGGATACTCAGAGTGCGTGAGTGTTGTTGTGTGTGCACGTGTGTGGGAATTGCAGGAGGAGGGCGATGAAAGTAATAGTAAAGAAGGGAAATGCAACTCTAAAGACAGCTGATGAGAATGGATCGGACGATGAAGCGCGTGTGTCCCAGGCGAACTTGATAGCACCGGAACCGTATTATGATATACTCTTATTCTTTCACTCTGTGGCACTCGCTCACAAATCGTGTGTGGGTGTGTGTGTGTATGTATGTATGTATGTATGTATATGTGTGTGTCGAGGTGATTGGGCATTAAAGTCCCAGTCATATTATATAGCGTGACTCGACTCCAAACAGGACGGTCTGGTCGCGCGCGCGCCAATGTGTGTGCATGTGTGTGATGCTGACAGAGCCGGCGTACATTGACCGAGAGCGGACCCCCTCGCTTCGCTTAGATTCGGACGTACAATCGCACTCGTTCCTGTGTAAGTGTCAATGTGTGTGTGGCTGTGTGTTAAGTGTCGTGTGTGTGTGTCATTCACGCGCAATAAATCGTTTACTCGTTCGTCAAACACTCGTTCTGGCTTAAAATTCGCACTCGGTTCTCTTTCTCTCTCTCTCTCTCTCTCTCTGTATTCAAAATCGACAATTATATCAGATCTCTCGAGGTGTTTAAGATGCCGGCGCCTTGGTCTCCGCTGCTTGGCTCTCTGCCGTGATTGGCGCTACCTCCTTCTTCAGATCGCCCTTCTTCATCTTCATCTCCTCCTCGCTGCTGTCCTTCTCCTCGGGCTTCTTCTTGTCGTCCAGCTTCTTCTCCTCGCTGCTGCTGTCGTCCTTCTCCTCGCTGCTGTCGTCCTTCTCCTTCTTCTCCATCATCGGCAGCTTCTCGTCCTTCTTCTCCTCGGGCAGCTTCTTCTCCGCGGCGGCGGCGGCTGGCAAAGCTTCGTCCTTCTTCTCGGCGGCGGCGACTGGCTCGGCGGCAAGCACAGGCTTGGCGGCCTCGTCCTTCACCTCCTCGGGCTTGGGCAGCTCCTCGGCCTTGGCCTCGTCCGCCAACTTGGCGGATTTCTCGATGGCGCCGGCCGCGATCTTCTGCTCCTCCACTGGCACGGCGCGCTCCGAGTCGAGGGCTGCCTCCTTCACCAACGGCACTTGCTCGCGCGCCGCCAGCACTGGGCTCTCGACCTCGGCGACCACGCCGGTTGCCACTGGGCCGTCTTCGGAGCGCTGCTCTTTCAGCACGGCGGCTTCCTGCGCGGGCTTCAGTGGCTCCACGGCCTTGGCCTCCACAGCCTCGGCTTTCTTCTCCGGCTCCTCGGCTTTCTTCGGCTCCTCGGCGGCGGCGGCGGCGGAGGCTGCGACCTCGATCTTGGGCTTCTCCTCTTCCTTGATAGGCGTGGCGGCTTCGACTATGGGCTCGGCTGTCATCAGGGCGGGTTCGCTCGCGGCTGCGGGGCTGGCCGCCAACTTCAACTCGGCGACGGGCTTCTTCTCGCCCTCGCCCTTCTTCGCGGCTTCCTCGGCTTCGCGAGTGACGCGCATCTCGTCCGGCTTGGCCAGCTCCTTGGCTGGCTCGGAGGATTTCTTCTCGATCGCCAGTGGCTCCTCCAGGTTCTTGGGCTGAGCTGGCTCAGGGGCGACCTCAGCGGTGGACGCGGCTTTGGGAATCTCGGCCGCAATGGCAGCAGCAGCTGGAGCTGGCGATTCCTTGGCGGGTTCGCTCTTCAAGTCCTCGGACTTCCGCTCGACGACGGCCTGCAAGAAGAAGTAAACATTCAACCCACCCACTTTGGAGCCAGAGTCGCTGCCCTTGGACTTCCTTATGAGGAACACGCAACTCACCTGCTCCGCGGGCTTGTCCGTGGGCGCGACTTTCGCCGCCTCGGGTTGGGGCTTCTCCTCCTCCTCGACGTTCTTTGGCTCCGCGATGGCTTTCTTCTCCTCCTCGGGGTTCTTGACCATCTCCATCTCGGGCTTCTTCTCCTCGTCCTTCTTGGCCATGTCCTCCTCCTTCATCTCGTCGATTTTCTTTGGCGCCGCCTCGTCGATCTTCTTCTCGGGCTCGATCGCGCGAGCCTCGGTCGGCACCACCGGCTGCTCGCCGCTCAGCAGCACCGGCGCCGTCGACCTGCTCTTCTCGAGGGGCACTACGCTCGCTGGGGCGGGTTGCTGCTCCGCAGGCTTACGTTCGTCTTCGGCCACTGGCATCGCCATGCCCGACACCACCAGCAGGCACAACGTTACGAGCGTTAGCTTCATCATTTTTCTTCTTCTTCAACTGTAAAACAAACGAAATACAAACTTTGGCTTTAGTTTTGCATTTAACGCCAGTGGAATTTGCGGAGGTGAGAGAAAATATGGCAAGTTTCCTTTATGAACTGCTCGCGGAGTGGTAATCGAGTTGAGCGAGACTTTGCGCGATTGATTCGATCAGACTTAACTTCACAAGTTTCCTACCGACAATTGAATTTACCGAGCAAAGTTTCGTGTAATCAACGGTCAGCTCTGTAGTTTGAATTTTCTAATTTAGAAACGAAGACCTCCAAACTATTCTGATGCCAAACTCAAGGATTAGGTCGCCAAAGTAATCGATTAGGTGCACATTCGAACATCTCGCCCTAGCGAGTTGTAATCAAACACGGCCTAGAGTAATTTCGATGATCAAAGAGGCTGCTCTATCAAAGTCCTGAATCTCGTCGGCGCAGGAGGAACGTATAGAAAAAAAAAGGGTCGATCGATCGATACGAGACGCGCTTCGAACGGTTGCAATGTGTATATATGTGGTAATGCTTTCGCTAGACTTGTATACTAATAGCACGGTAGTTTGTAGTTTCGCAGCGGTACACGACGAGAACGGCAATTACCTCGGATGATTAGCAAGTAACTCGTTTTTTTTACTCAACAAAGGATGTACGGTTATATAGTTTGCAATAACTATCGATTGCGAAATGTCAACTCGTTTGATTGTATTATCGTTGAAATAAAAAAAAAAGAAGAATTGGACGATGACATTGAACGCGTATGCGCGCGTGCGTAAGCAGGTAAGGTGCGAGAGATATACATATACATAAACCGGCGCGATCTGACTAATGACAGGATGCGCCGGCGGCGGCAGCTCTGGCGGGCGCGACACGCCTGTAAACCATCCGTGAAAATGCGCAGAAAGTGAAAAGGTTATTACGTGATGGAAGAGTGGGAGGCAGGTGGGACTTGCCCTTGTTTCGAATTGTCGAACGGCTTCCGATTGATATATTCACTCTCTCGAAAAAGCTTATTGCGTAATTAACACGACGATTATCTGTCGCTCAAAGAGGATATGGCGTTTAGCCAAATCGATATTCACCTATTCAGTTGAACGCGACGACGAGGAAAAAAAAAGAAGAAATATTTGCTCTTTTACGATCGCGACGTCAAGGTTGTCGACGACAACGAAAAAAAAAAGATAAATAAAATCAGGAACGACGTTTTCGTCGACATCGATGTCGTCGATGTGTATACTTATGTATAGCTAGTTATGAAAAAAAAACAATGTTACTCAATGCACTTGTCAATCGTTCACGCACGGCTGGTTCCTTACTTACGACCGACTAATCAATTGCACTTTGTTGTTCGCAATAACGAGTTGTAATGTCCGCAGCGTGAAGTATCGAAGGTTTCGAGAAAAACGACTTTAATAATGTGTAATAAAATCGTGCCGAACGCGCTTTATAATAATTTTCTCGTTGCTGCTGCATCCGTGCATCTCACGCTCGCGATAAGACACGTTTTTTTTTCTCTTCTTCTTCTTCTTCTTCGGCCTATCTTTCTCTCTTCACTCCCTGCCTGCCTGAAACTTTCCAAGGAGATTTATCAAAGTACCGAGCTGAGGGGGGAGAGAGAGAGAGAGAAGAAAAGATGCCGACGTTGGCTGGCTTTTACTAATGCGCTGCGCGTCTTGTTTCCAAGTCGATTCTTTCCTTCTTTCTTTTTTAACTTTTCTCGACGTAATAAAAGTTTTTGCCGGTGGATGACGCTTGCCGTTTTTTTTCTTTATCTTTTTTACGGGAAATGAAACTGTCGACAGTTCATCTAAGAGTCATCTCGGATCCAATTCCACGAGAAATGAAATAAATGGGGCAAAAATTATCTTTGCCCGTAAGGTTGATCGATAACAGTTGTTTCGAGGGGGAGAGAGAAAAATACCATCACGAAAGGAGGATCCTCCATTTCGATGGAAAGGCATATAGAAGCCTTTATCAGATATAGAAAACTAATGCACGGCTAGATAGCGCGCTAGCAGCTCGATGGAAATTTTTCCTTTTCCCTCGCTCCTCCACCCCCCTATCGGCAAACTCGGAGGGAGGAAAATGCGTATACACACACGCACAAATAGCCGAGGTGTGTCTGGCTCTTTGCTCTTTTTTTTTTCCTCCGACTGGCGCCCCTTTTCTGTTTTTACGAGACTATAGTACGTTGAATCATCGTTTCATCAACTATACCGACCAGTGTAACGAGCTCCTGCTATGCGTCTACTCTATTCCCCCTTTCTTTTTTTATTTACGGAGCACGTATTTTCTCGTTTTGCCGTAATGGAAGTTAACTTTATTAGGCCAGACTCTCCGTCGCAGTAAATATTTCATCTCGCCGAATGTTCTCGTTGCGGTTGTTTTTTTTCCCTCGTTCGTTCGTTGCTGGATTATTGAGCTTTTTTTTCGTACTCTCTCTCTCTCTCTCGCGAGCGCGCACGGAGCTTTCACAGTTCTATTTTAATTTTTCAGCCGGTGGAATGGAAGTTTACTCTGACCTCCCCTCCGGTGAGAAGGGAGAGCGAGCTTTTATCAATTTTTCATACACGAGAACACTGCAGGGTGGCTTCAATTGCGCAATTACTTTGTACACCTTGATGCGTCTATATGTATATATAGCAAATTAAGAAACCTTACGCTCGATCAAACGTTTCCAGTTATATAAATTATATTAAGCGTGTGAATGAAGCACTGGCTTTTTTTTACGTGAAGAAAAAACTGTTAAATGAACTTCTGGCAAGGTGTGTTTCCATTACGTTTTGTCTACCTTTGTAATTAGAACTTGAAAAAAAAAACAAGTTCGAGCGTAACAGATTACTCATCGCTATTTTTTTTCAATAAACCTTGAAAATTCGAGTTACTTACAGGGAGGAAACGAAAAAAAAAACTGCAAGTAAACTCTGGAAGCCTAACGTCTACATCCTCTAATCACCGAGCAAACAGTACGCCGTTACAGGAATAGCGAGGGAGAGAGAGAAAAAAAGTGCGCACCCAAGCAAACATTTGCGATCAAGGGCTCGATAGCTACATCGAAAGCCTCTCTGCGTGTACTTAGTAAAGTGCCTGGCGTATATAGCAAGAGAGTCGCGAGAGACAATGAGAGAGAATGAGATAGAGATAATCAATAAGCCGCCTGCTGCCGAAAAGTAATCCAGCGAAACTCTCTCTTGAGACAGAGATTCCAGCGGCGTCGTTTGACAAAGGAGCCGACGATGCTAATTGGCCGAGAAGCTAATTAGAGGAGCTTGCGCATCGTTAGGCACTTCTCTCTCGATCATTTGATTCGTTAGGGCGCTCTTCTCTCGAGATTTTGTCTTCTTCGATGCAAATTTAAAACAAAATATATACCTTCCAGGCGTCGAGTATCGTTCGGCTTATATACGATATAGAAACGCATATTATACATATAAAACGAGATGGTAGGCTTGCGCGGTTGATGTGATTTTTTTTTCATTTCAGTCGATGGAAAGAGAGAGAGAGAACCGGTTAGAGAGGACGAACGAGTCGAGGGAGAGAGATGCAGACTCTCTCTCTCTCTCTTGCCTTTGGGTGTATACCTGTCACGCCGGAATGATGTACACGTAATATGATATAACAGCCGCAGCCTCGCGGATCAATCTCTCCCCTCGAGCTCTTTCCAAACTAGCTTAAAGTCATCTAATCTTTTTTTTTTTGAAAAAATAGAAAAATAAATAAATAAAGCACTAGTCAGAATAGAAGGTTCGCGTGGTATGATGCAAGTTCACCAGAAGAGAGCAATCACTAGGGGGGTAGAGAAACGAAGAAGGGGGAGTTAGTCGCCCGGGGTATGTGTAGTCGACAAAGAAAAAAAAGAAAAGCAAAGAGCGCACTGGATTAAAGTCGCTGGCTGAGTGAATGGTCAGTGCAGTGCGACTGCACGAGTGAACGTCAGGGACAAAGAGATAAAAAGGACATGAACGATGAATTACTCACGGTGATCTAGGCGGCGAGAGATCAGTGAATCTGGTGGTCGCTCGAGATGTGTTGGGCGTGAGCGGCAGTTACACACAGAGCACTAGATAGCAGCAGCAGCAGTGGTAGCGGCAGCAGCAAGCAGTTCACTGGCGCGGTTCGTCGATCGTAGTGTGCAAGAGAGCGCAAGAGTTGCTCTCTCCTCCTCTGCGGCGTTGGCGGCTATAGCACGAGTGGCGGTGGTGGTGGCACCGGGTGGGATTTTCGAGGGAGAGGAGGGCTCGCGCGCGCGTGCGTAAGCGTGATAGTTCAGTCCAACACCCAGAGAGCAGCAGAGAATATCACTGAACGCACGAATGAGATAGCGGTGGTGGTGGTGGTTGTTGTGCCACGTCTCGCGAGCAGTTGTGCGACCTGTGTCCAAGCCGATTCCTCGGGGCTCCGGCTTTTATACGCGACGCACAAACGCACACAGCCAACACCGCCCTTCTTCTTCTGCTGCTGTTGCTGCTGCTGCTTCTTCAGCTTACTTTTTTTCCACCGCCACTTGCGCCGAGCTGCTGCTATCACACACAGACATGCACGGGGGCAGTCCCCTCTCCCTCGACCCGGCTACCCCTCTTTACCCTGCCCGACTACTCCCTCTCTTGCTCTCTCACTTCTCACTGCTATGCTGCGCTGCTTCTGCTCTGGCCACTTTTTTTTCAGATCTCTTCTTCGCCGTCTTCTTTGCCATCCGAAAAAGGGTTGCTGTCTCCGTGTGTTGTAGTCTTCTTGCGGAGCTTGCCGAAAATCACAAATTCCGCCTGTCTTTCTGTTCGCAAGCTGCGGCTGACGACGCACATTCACGCTGAAAATCAAAGCAATTACTCGATTTTTCATTACATTTCGCGTTTCAATGATCCTCACTTTATTTCTGCTGTATCGCTAACGAACGACGGAATAAAAGGTACACAGAGGAAACGACGACGAGCTACGTATATATATGATTGCCAAGTGCAATCAGACGGCAATTTGAAAAAGAGCACTCTCGTACAAAAAAAGAGAGCCTAGAATCCTCTCCTCTCTTGGGAGTATCGAGGCGCAGCGAGAGAGAGAGAGAGAGAGAAAAAGAAAGATTTGTCCTTGAACTTCTCGAGCAGCAGCAGCAGCAGCAGCAGAAGCGGCGGCATTCCGAATCGCAGCAGCAGCAGCATCCATTTGATCTTTTTCCACGTCTGCTTCTTCCTAGGCCTATTCGTATTCCCTTTAATTTTCCTCTCCTCTTCACATACGCATCCTCTCTCTTTCTCTGGTTTTTCTGCCGCTACTATACTTACACAGGACTGGTTTGCTTCTTCTTCTTCGTCGTCGTCGATGATCTTGATCGATTAGATTGTTTGCCGATTCTCGCAGAGCTTTTCTCTCTTTAGCTTGTCTTTTTTTTTTTGCTTGCTTTCATCCCGAACCGCTGCCACGACGACGAGAACGACTGAAAGCTATTGTTTGATATTTGCGAACCTGTCGACAAGCTTTGTCGACTTTTCTCCTTGTTGCCTTTTTCTTCTATCTATACGCATACTTGCTAGAGTGAGCTTGCAATTTCATTTTCAAAATTTTCATGCTTCTTTTTCACCAAATTGCAATTCACGTCTATCAAATTGAACCAAATCGTTCATTTTTAATATGTATAATCAGAGCTCCTCTCAAGAGAATTGGAAAAGAAAAAAAGACGATCAAACATGAAGAGCACGAGGGTAAATTGAATTTCCCGAGTGCTCGTTTCGAATTCGTGCGCACCGGGAGATATACGCGCGTGGATACAGTGTGTTGACAAATAATTTATTCACAAGATTCGTCAGAATCTCCAAGGAATCCCGCGACGAGCGTCCTAGTTTTATCCGCGTGAAGTCAATGAACGCGAATGTTCTTTTTTTTTCACGTTAAAGCCTCGAAAAAGTTGCTCTATCAGCGCGCCCGTTTCTTCGAGATAATTGATAATTGTTTAGTAAGTATACGCTCGTTGGTTTCACCAAAGTGAATAATCAGGATAAGGCTCTACCATAATCTTCTAAGCACACGCCGTATTATCTCGTCCGAAGCTAAAAACCGTGCGGTGAAAAAAAAATACATCTAACGGTATTGAACTAATTTACTTGGTGCTTCGGCGTGAAAGAAATAACAAAATCTCGGGAGGTATATCGCAGGAATGTCCACTTGCTTTCGGGAGATTCTCTCGCTCGGGTTCGACGTTCTGTTGCTACTCTCTCTCTCTCTCCCCTTTAAACACGAGAGACCAGTCGAGCGAGTATATCTCTCTACCCCGTAGGTGTACATCGAAAAAGAAGGCGAAGAAATCGGGACACACGAGGCTCTCTCACACTGCGTGCGTACCAACACCGACAATGGGCTGAATCTTTCTCTGCGCAGCAGCAGCAGCAGCCTAATGTAATGCCTCACTCGTTCGCTCCTTTAAAGGAGCGGGTTAATCTCCTCAACCTTTGGAATTCAGAGTTTAATGCTCCTCCGCGAGAGAGAGACCAGCTTCATTTTATTTTTCTCTTCTTCTTATCCTCCGTCCCTTTCGATTCGTGATCCAGACTCGTTTTTCAATCGCGCACACACGTGCGCGCGCTCTTGCCTTTTTTTCATCGCCATATAGCGTATGCACGCGCATGGAAATTCGACGAAAGAGAGCGAGAGCGCACAATGAATTACGTAAAACATGGATAATGAGTCGAGTTGATTTTTTTTCTCTTATTTACATTTTTATTTCAATCGTTCGCGCGAACGGCAATGTGAAGAGATTTGCGCTAGATATTATTGCATTCGGGTTTATAATGAGCGCGAACTGGAACTCTCTCTCGTCGTGTGTCGCTTGATTATTAATTTCAACAAAACGTTAATTGACACGTGCGCGCGTGGATACACAGGTAGATTGATTTCGCGGTAATTAGATCTTTGTTCGTTTGCGTCAATACACACTCACATCTCTCTCCCTCTCTCGTTCTGCGTTTGGGTCAATCGATAAGTTATAGCTGAAAATTTAATACCCCCCCCCTCGCGTGTACGCAAGAGAGCTTAAAGCTATAAAATTTGCAAATGGTAGAGTGTCGGTTGAACGATAGGTCGTATCGGAAACGGATAAAATGACGCGCGCGCGCGGTTACAATATTTCAGTACGCGAACAAGAAGATGATAATGGTGAAAAAAAAAGGCGCAACAAGCGCACGAGGTACTTAATTCTTATGGGCATTTAAATGGGGAGGTATGCACTTTCATTGAAGAGGGAGCTTTTTTTTTCGTCGAGCCTGCACTCGAAGGATTTGAATCCAGTTATGCAAATGTCGTCTTTCTCTCTCTTTCTCGCGAGTACGAATACATTATTTCGCTCGCTCGGGTCATTATCAGTTATACGAAGAGAGCTGCACAGCAGCAGCGAGCGAGGTGTACGTGTCAACAGAGTGTACACGAGGAGATAGTGGCAATAAAAAAAAGAAAAGAATGAAAGAAACAGAAAGAAGCGACTAAACCCGATGCCTCGTGTGCTGCACCTGCGTTCCACGTCTCTTTTTTTCTTTCTCTCTTTCTTAACCCTCATCGTATAATTCTGGTGTTACGAGCCACCGCCTGGCATTATTTATTTGTTTTTCACTCGACTGACGCATGAACATTTTTACCGAGGATTGCGCGCGCGCGAGCGCTGATTATTTTGATTTAATCTGCGCGAGGGCTGCGATCGTTTATGGCGTCGCTTTTTCAGCAAAATAAAGAACATGGCTATGAACATTTTTTTTAAAATGTATATTGTACAAAAATTACTTTATTACCAATTCTAAACCTGTTCGAGTTGCGTTAGGATGTTGAACTTGACTCTTTAAATGTCAGCCTATTCCCACACCACTACAAATCAGGAAGTGCTTGAAGATTCTGAGGAAACATTGAACCTCGAGTGTGTTTCAAATATTTGCTTTTCAAACAGAGTTGCATTTTTTATGGCGTTTCATTTGCTTACTGCACATTGTCGTGCTCGATTCTTTTTTTCTCGAATAAAACTGATATTTACACTTTCAAGTGGTTATTTATCCGTAACTTTCACGGAAAATACAAGTTGAAAAACAGTAGCAAAAAAAAAAAGCATATTTCTATCTTGACCCCTTCAGCCTCTTTGTCAGATGATAGAAGTAAAACACCGTTGAGCTCTTGCGGAAAACAAAGAGACAGATTTGTTCCTTTTTGTTACAATTCTTTAGAAAAAGCAGAGAGAAAAAAAGAAGTTGCACTCAAGCTCTACTATATCCATCGACCTGTACTATTATTCTCTCCAGAATGCACGGACGATTTTTTTCTCGAGCACAAAGTTGCCGCGCGGACCTTTACAATGCATGTCAAGTTGCTTCTACCTAATTGGACGGCCCTAGGAGTAGCTGTTATTTATTTTTTTTTTGACACTGACTACAAAAATCGAAATTTTTAATTTTCCCGACGAGTTTTTTAACTTTGTTAAGATTAAATATATTTTGTCGGTATCTAGATTAAAATTTATCTTTAGAATTGTAAAGTGTCTGCGAGTGGGCTATTTGAGCTGACAATTTGAAAAGAATCGTGTAAAGAAGTGAGAATACTTTTTTTTTGAGGATATAAATTCAAATCTTTGTTTTTGACATCAAAATTGCCGTCCTTGTTATCTCTCTTCGGCTCAATCCTTGACCACTATATCTCGAAGTCTTTAACAATTCGTTGCATGAATTGTGTAAAACTTGTTTTTTTTTCTTTTTCTTTCTAGAAATTTATGATAAACAACTTCGTTCTACCGTTCATTTTTATGATGGATGTTATTCAAGTGCCGAAGGAAAAAAAGTGCACTGCTGCATTTAAAAATGCATAAAACTTCTTTTGCTCTGTAAATGCCGCTGTAATTAAATGATTATATATCGATAGCTTAGATGACAAGTTCCTGGAAAAATAAACTTAAAAGACTGATGGATTTAAGAATCATTTGTGAAATATGTCAAAGATTGTATACTATTTTATTTTTAGAAGGACAGCTTCCGCTGTAATATTTTCTCTGATTCGCGAGGAAATTTACCGAGGTTATTTTTGTCAATCGCGGATGTGGTTCGATAAAGTTACTGCTCGATAGTAAATTATTATTTAATGGATTTACTTTGAGTATTGTTCGTAGTTTCTTTTGCAAATACGGAAGACTTGCCTACTGAAAATAACTAATCAAATTTTTCAGTAAAATAATATTTACAGCAATATTGAAATTGTATTCAAATGCTTTATTGATTTTGTAAGCATTGCAAGTTTTTATTATTCAACATTAACTACATACAGTAGAACCTCCAACACTGCCCGCTCTCGGGAGTTGTCGCCCTCCAACACTGCCCGCCGTGTGCTCGCTGGCGGTAACCAATCAGAGCGCAGCGCTAGGTGCGTGAATAGCCGTTCGCTTGATTGTACCAACGAAGATAGACGCTTATAGAAAGACAGGCCCGTGTATAAGGGCGAGGGGTTCCTAACTGACCGCGGGATGGC
>JAWWMK010000008.1:1686897-1728315 GCA_035047105.1 Galeopsomyia nigrocyanea
GCTTTAGTCCAATTCGTGACAATGCATTTAAAAGGATGAGACCATTTCTAGTATATTATTTAAAAATTTTGAAAACGGAAATTAGAGAATACCCTTTAAAAACTTTATTTATTTCTGTACAAATAGTCGAAAATAAATCTGATGCCTCAAAAATAATTAGATACATCCCGCTAGACATTTATTTTGGCAAAGCTGACTCAATTGGCCTTATCTATTTGCCTGGCGGAGCAAACAACTCAAATACTGCAACGTCGTAGGGTAGACGATTTAGATCAGCTATAAAATCTCTTTCGCGCTGACACAATGGAAATAAACAACTGCAATAAAAAAAGCACATAAAAGAA
Organism: Galeopsomyia nigrocyanea; assembly: GCA_035047105.1. Taxonomy (NCBI): domain Eukaryota; kingdom Metazoa; phylum Arthropoda; class Insecta; order Hymenoptera; family Eulophidae; genus Galeopsomyia; species Galeopsomyia nigrocyanea. Next base: position 1,687,242 of record JAWWMK010000008.1, read on the forward strand.
TCTTACATTTGTCGCTACTTTATATAAAGAACCATTGATGAAAAAAAAGCTCGCACTGTTATTTTTTTCTTCACGCACATTTGAAAAAAAAAAACGCAAAGATGCAACAAAAGCTCGCAGTCAATTTGCGTTTGCGCAAGGCTGAAAAATTACGCGACTAATTGCTGAACCGAAACATTCTCCGCAGTGTTTTTTCTCTTCTTCTTCTTGCCGTAGTAAATATCATCGCGGTCGTAAATAACGCGTTGCTTTAATGCCTTTGCCGAAAGCCCCACTAAAGTCGCAACGACTATACTATACACCGAGCGAGGCGCGAGCTAACTATATCTCATCAATTCGAAGTGCGAACAAATCACTTTATCATGCCTCTCATCACATCTCGGTTAGACTGTATCATTCACAAAAAAAAATCTTCTTTTTTTTGTCTCCTTCTTTCGTTCTCCCCCTCGCAGTGGCGTGAGTTTGCACGTCCAATTGTGGAATATAATGCGCGTAGTGCGGTAACCCAGATGCCACTGATCCTCTGACAATCGACCCTCTCTCTCTCTCTGTCTCTTTAGGTTGTCGGCACATTATGCCTTTTCTGTAAGCGAAACCCACACGCACATACACACAGACTCACACGCCGCATTGCTTATAAGCCAGTTCAGCTCCCGCACATGCGTTTTACCTCGTTATTATGCTCTGGCACTTTCAACGCGAGCAGCAGCAGAGAGTGCACACACCGAAACGTGTGAGTGACCCTTTTTGCACTCACGCACGCATGCGATGCCACGGCAGCCGCCGCTTTTTTTTTCGTTTTCATTTTCAGCTTTATTGATTGCGTAATTCGATTACACGAATACGCTGCCGGGTCAATCTTTCCATTTCGCGAGATACGCGTATTTTTCATTTCAATTTATCGACGATTAACAATCTTAGAATGTTTTTTTTTATTAAAAAACTTGTTTTCAGGTGAATTTCTTTTCAAGTTTAAGTAGCGTATATCGTATCGTTAACGGTGCCGCAATGTACAATTTATCAGCCTTCACTCTTGTCGCCGCGCGCGCGCGCGCGTATAGCATGCTAAATCAAGTGGACGTATACGATTTTAATGATTATCTCGTTTTTATTTCCTTCGCGCTCATACACATACACACATACACAGACACGAGCCCAGACTGGATTACATGCAAATTTTGCGCAGCGAAGGTTCGAGCTCTAATACCATGCAATTTCGAGGCAAGCAGCGCGCTTCCAGTAGCGTTCTCCTGAAAATTGATTGATCGTTCGTTAGTCGCGGATATTTGATAACTGCGCTAATTGAGTAATTCGACGCTGTGTATACGCGACGAAGCCATAAAAATACTTCAATTTTCAGCTTGTAAATCAATACAAGTGCAGTGCAGTGTGTTAATACACACATGAAAATAATTTTGCAAACAAATATCAATCAGTTTGTAACAGTAGCTTGTCTTCTCTTTTTTTTTCTCATCGTGCAATTTAGCAGATATCCGCGCCTAATTAGAGTTGACTCAGCGGGGTATAGCGGCAGTTTTATCCCCTCTTTTGGCTTGCAGAATATATTTACGATCTACATCGTTTTCTTGTAGGCTTGTTGTGTTCGCCTATAGACATTATTTACTGCCTTCCCTTCGGCAGATAAAGCGAGCGAAGGAAGAAGAAAAAAAAAAACATTGACACAGAAGATGCTGGCGAAGAAGAAGAAGAAGGAGAAGAAGAAAAAAGAGGCAACGGAAAGAAAGAAAGATTGGAGTGCAGACTGTCTAATGGGTTCGTTGAGAGAGAAAGATTTCTTGTACAGCAATGTACATCGTGCCTCGTGCATTACGCCTGTATAACTTCCATGATTATCCCGCAAGGAGTCCAAGGTCTCGAGAGAAAGAGCTCTGCAATTGTGTATTCGCGCGCCGCAGCTCACAGAGACAGAGAGAGAGAGAGAGAGAGGAAGCCCCCCTTTGGATTTTTCATCTTCTATATCCCACACACGCTATTCAATTTGCCAGCCATTGATTTACAAGCCTTCCTACGTGACTTCTTCTGCTCACTCGTATGAACGCTGCGGGGATTGATTCTCTTCTTCACTCGAGAGAAACAAACTTCAGCGTTTCAATTACTTGTTCATCTAGTTTTTTGACACAAAGGAAAAGCAGCTTTCTCGCGCTCTCGATAGCTTGTGACATTCTTCCGTTGACAAATCGTTTTTAATATATTCGACAAATCCCCTCGAGTCATCGCAACATAACAACGTCGTTGAATTTTTCTTATTCTTTCCCCTCTTCTTCGCGGATGGGAATCTTCTTTCTCTTTACATTCAAATTTTCTGATCTCTCTTCAATGCGGGCCCGTGACTTTCGAAAAAAGGGATTATGATTGAGCTCCCTGTTGATACGTCGACAAGTCGAAGTATAAAAGGGCTATCATCACTTTTACGCGAGACATGCTTATGTTATGCAGACACTCTTGTGTTGGAAATCCAATCGAAAAATGCTGATACAAATATTAACAAGCTTCGGTGCAAGAAGTCTTGTTTAACAAGAACGATGAAACTGCAGAAACTTGAAACTCGCGTATTTTATTCGTGAGCAACGCTTCAAAATGTAAAATGAAAAAATCAGATAAGAGCGCGGTCAACTGAAGTTAGGTAGGTGATAAAACGACGAGTTTAGGGGATAGTGTTATAAAACGCCGGAACCAGATTGCGTGGAGAGATCGCAGGAGATAGTCTAACCGCGTGTTTCAGTTAGTCTCTGCACGAAATGAACATTACTGTATATAGTGACTCTACGGAAAATTGATCATAGAAGAGAGAGAGAGAAAAAAATAGAGGAGAACTCCGCGTGATGTATGAATGGAATTTAGATCACGAAATGATTGACATAATCTGAAGACAACGCGCAGCGGCGAAGAGACAACAGCGAGGCTAAATTAGACCGAAATCCATTAACCTCTTTTTTGTCTCTCTTTCTTTTCTTCGCCGTGTCCTGGGATTATATAATTTGTCATTCACTTTCGTGGCGCCGCACGTGTCTCAAGGTGAACGCAAGAGACAGCAATGCCCCTTTCACGCTGATGATGCATCATCATCATCATCATCATCCGAAGTATTTGTATTTTCTCGCGCGCGTTCCGATTCTATATATAATTCACGCTTGGGTATAAAATTCGTATGTGCCTATGGGGAGACATTTGCCGTGGAGCGAAATAATGAGAGTGCAACTAGCGAACGAGAGTCTTGAGATGTTATACTCGAACAGTTAGTTTTATTGTGTACGTATATCCTGCAGCATCCTGAGTATCTACTAGAGTATATAGTATATAGAGGCAACGTTTGCAGCGAAGCGGCGCAATGTTAGAAGGAAGATAGCTCCGATTATCTTAACGATTCCCCTGGCGGCGACGGCGGCACGAAAGCTGCACGGCAACTCCTCCTCCCTTCGAGTTTCGCTGCTGCAAATGATGGCTGATGCAGCTTCTTCCTTTTTTCTCTCTTTGCTACCGTTTCAGGCTCCATGTAAATTTCCCGTTTTAGACGACTTAACAGCCGCCATAGGCTAATCATACCCATACACGCTGCGCAGCTTTACGATTAGCTGCGTTGCTTATTATCAGCTATTTTCAGCAAAATTTAACTCTCCTTCTTCTTCTTCTTTTTCCAGGGAGGTAGGTTGTACGTATAGCCGCAGCTCCGAACGAAATTGATACTTGAAAGGTGTACGGTACAGTGCCCGTGGATGATTTACAGTGTTGCCTAAGCTCTCCTGGCTGAGCTATTTTTAGATCGCTGGTAATTGCTATCGATGCGCGATCGCAATTTTAAGACACGACGATCTATAGCAGATTACACGTTTATCCATGGCTTCTACCATGGTTACTGATTTTATTTTCATCGGAAATATTCTTTTTTTATTTTTGCGCTGTTTAAACGTAACGTGCCGTTTATACGTGGCTGTTTTCTTTTTTACGCGATTTTAAAAGCGTTGACCTTGCCGGTTTTAGACGCTTAAGCGGAGCTTTTTAAAAGAGACCTGAATAAGTAACAACCGCAGAGCCAGTGAGAAAAATATCGTGTGTTTGCGAGAAAGTGTAGAACAATATTGTCGACTTGACACTGACACGGTTCTCCTTCTTTCTCTCTCTCTCTCTCTCTCTCTCTCTCTCTCTTTTACTCTCCTCGCTACTGGCAAAATCGATAGCACGACAAATTAGCGCGCTTCTTCTGCATACACACTACACCTTAAAAAAGAAAAAAAAAACACTTGGTTTTTATTCGCGGCAATTAACTCACGCGTTTTTAGAGGCTTACACGAACGACTGCTTTAGTGTATTCATTCTAGGAAATATCCATAACGTCGCAATATTTTTGTTGTTTTTTTTTTCATTTCGCGATCAACTAGTGTGTATTCCACTGGCGCTTTTGTTGAGCATTAACGTCGAGTGACTCACGCGTGTATGAGCGCTTCAACGCTTCTGCCTACAGAGTCAGAGCGCGGCGAGGCGGGCATGCAGCATGTAATGACAATATTTTAATTCGAGTGTCAGCGGAGACGCTGGTACCAGGCTCTATTTCAGTCGCATTTTTTTATATTGGGTACGATTGTTAATCGACTATTACTACACGATCGTTCGAATGCTTAGTTTTTTTTGGTGGAAATTGTCGCGTGTACGACGATTAAACATCGCATTATCGAGTTTATGTAAAAAAAAGCTCGTTTTTTTTGCTGCTTCGTTTGTTACGTTGGCGACGAGTACATCATGTAACTTGGTGCAGTTCTTACGTCATGCTTCTGATACACTTTGATCGAGCTTTTTTTTTGGTCGATGCTCATAAAAAAAATTATATCCGCACGTGAAGCTATAATACTCTATGTAGATAGAAATTGAAAAGTTTGTTTATGACAAACCAATTAGTAAACGTAAACGTGCTGCACACAGATTAATTAATTGATTAATTAATTAATCACAAGTAAATAAAATAGCCAACACGGTACAGTTGACGGTGAAGTAGGGAGTGTGGGGTGGATTAATTGACTTTCATGAATTGCCACGCTAGAACAAACAAAGCCAAACGATCAATTTCCCATCGAGTAATAAATAGACGCAGCCATAGCATCGACGACGACGACGAAGCTATACATACCCACGGCTAAATCCCCATCGATCCGATTTTCCACAAGCCAACAAATTCCGATTACACGGCGAATAACGAAAATGGCAAAGCAGCAGCAGCATCCGAATCCCTCTCTCGCTATACGGAGGATAATAAAGCCCTCTCTCTCTACCATCTCGTCCTGCAACTGCTGAAAAGCCCATAAATCCGTATACGCGCGTAATGCTTGCGAATATCTACCGCAGCGGCGTATTTGCAATTCCATTGTTAAATGCGCTCTCTCTCTCTCCCTCCGGCAAAGACCCCTTAGGGACTTTAATGGTCAGTATGTTGCTGCGCTCAGAGATGCTCTCTCCCTCTTTCGTCCGTGCGCCTTTAAAGCGACGATTGTGCGAGAGCTTTGGAATTCCCTGGCTCCGTATTGCCATGCAATATATATGCTTTTCAAATTTTAATTCGACTGTTTACTATCTTCTGCTTTCGTCGAGGCGCCTATAAGCCGAAAATTTGCAATAGTATCGCGTTGCAAAACGTACCGTTCTAATCTTCGAGTGTTGGAAAGGCGCGATATGGCTGAAAATTTAATTTTGAAACGAATCAATTTTGCAAGCGAATAAAACGTTTATATACATTTCAGACGTTTTTTCCATCCTTATTTTCTCGATTACGAGACTTGCACGAAATATTGTCGAAGCAACAGAATCTAATACAGATAGTTTCAGAATTGTTCATAGCTCGCGAGAGTTTAAAGGCTGCGAAGGCCGATGTCGGTCTTTGGCTTTCACGCGCGAGCTCATGAGAGTTGTTGTGTTCTGATGAAGGAGGAGGCTGCAGCTGTATAATGCATTACAGCAGAAGCAGCAGGCATTACGGGTATTATCCGTATTACACGTATTACGAGTATTATAATACAAGAGAGAGAGTGACCTCGAAAAGGTGCACCTACCTCTTCCATATTGCACTTTTTTTTTCTCTCCGACGGTTCTCGTGATCCTTTTACTTTCTTCCTTTGCGCGCGTCTGGCTTCTTTTTTACAGCGGCATGTCGTCGTCGTAGTCGGTGATTTAAACCGATCCTTATCTCGCGAATTCCAGTTTTCACGTTTTTTTTTTCTTTTACCTTTTCGTACGCGCATCCTCCCCCCTTTTTTTTCTTCTTCTTCTTCTTGTGACTCGCGAAACGTGTGAGGATTCTCCCATTTGTTTGCTCGCTTTTTCTTATTGGAGAAGATGCATCTCTCGCATGGGATTTTAACCCGTTTTGTAAATAAAAATCACTCGTAGAGAATGTTTGCTAATCCGTTCTTTTTTTTTTCTTCAATCTTGCTCGCAAAGTACGTTGGTACACTGACACCCATTTCCAAACGATTATTATGGAAATTGATATTTACGACGTGGAGAGCTAACGAGACTTATATACAAATACGGACGACAGTGGTCGTGTGAAATTAAACAAATTATGGGAAAGTTGCGGCTTGGTAGCGAAACACAACTAGAGAGATAGCCGATAACGCGGTTGTTGCGCTGAATAATACATTATAAACGTATATCTCTCGGCAATTTTCCCAGTCTTCAGGGAAAGAAGATAAAAAAAATGACCATTTGTCACTCTAAGGCGAATCAATGAGCCCTCAAAATTGACAATTATATACGAGAGAACTGTCGAAGAGAGCCAGCCAGTCACTCCATCACGGGAGAAAAAGGGACAAATACGCAATGCGGGCAAAGTGTGACGTCAGGCACGTTTTGCATGAAAAACATACACGACACATACATGAGAGAGAGATCGAGGATCGTCGGTAGAGAAAAAAAAAGGACGAGGAGCAAAGTAGAAGGCGATCGAGCGTGAAAAGATACGCCGCGATAGCCTGTCATTTCCCTCGTTTATCTGACGTTTGCCGAACATCTTGCTCTGTAATTGGATGCTCGTAAGATGACGGTCTTTTCGAAAAATTCCACGTTTTACAGACTTTTAAAACTCATCCTCCTCTTTTCAACATGCAAAAGTCCAATAGAACAAGCATATAATATTATCTGTCGTGCGTTACGATAGTGATCAGGAAAAGCAAATTTGACAATTACCCAGGCATCGGTGGACAAGAGTTGATGGGGAGAGCAAATGACAGGTGATCGAGAGAGAGAGTAGCGGGCGTACGATATCAAACATCGTCAGGCGCGCTCGATTTCCTCGCAATTAGCAATGCGGCGGCGTAGGCTAATCGGTGCGCTCGCTTATCGAACTAACGACAAAAAAAAAAGCAACTCGCTATATACATACACACGGGGAGAGGGGTAATTAGCTCGGGCGATAGAAACTGTCGGCGAGCGCGCAATTAACATGGACCTGCTGCGAGGATTAATGGCACACGATCATCATCCTTCTCTCAGCCGAATGATAAGGGCTTTTAATGCATTTTCGATCAAGCTGTATTTTTTTTTCTTTTTTTTTCGGGTAGAGTGTGAGTCAGCATTGGTTTTGCATTGCGATAAAATGCTGCGTGCTTAAATGGTTTCGAGTGCGAAATTACTGATTTAATTTCTGATTGTCATACAAGAGTGGACGCCCTCTCTCTCTCTCTTTATTTTTTTATCACTACTGATTAATTTTTTATTTGAAAAAAAGATGTAGTTTTTCGTTGGGAATTTTGTGGCATTGGCGACTAATGAGCTGCAATTTAATTTGGCGAAAAGCTCGAGCTCAGCTCTCGTCGTCGTTGTCGGCGGCCAATAAGCTTCCGCATTAAGAGAGCCAAATGCGTCCCTGGCCGCTCGTGTCCCTGGCCTCGCCCATGTCAGCAAACAGCAGGTTTCGCAAACGAATCACACACAGACACACACACGTCGTCGTCGTAATATGCGGCGCGCGGAGCGCTGACCTAGCATTTGACTGCTGCTGCTGTTGCTGCGGTGGCGGCTGTGTTGTATATAATCCTCCCTCTCCCTCCCGAAAAAAAAAACCAATTGCTATGTGTGTGAGTACCTGCTCTGCAAACGGAATCAGGCTTCCTGTATCACCTCCCACACACACACGTACGTTTCAGATTTTGACGAGGCTTCGATGATCATTGTACGTGTGTGTTTTTTTATGAGTGCGGACGGCAAACAATTGTTGTTGAATTTTGGGAATGGAAACCTACCTATATTTTTCGTGATTTCGCGGTATCGTGCTGATTGAAAGAGATATACAAAATTTAATATTACTCGGATGGAAAATGAACGAAAATTCCTTTGTTGGAAATCCACATATTATTTTTTTTCTTTTTGATCGTGGTGAATATTCAGATTGCGAGATTGAATTGATATCCGATAATCGTTTATTGAATTCCCTTCTTTTTCAATTAAATTTCCATTTCCATATCAATTAATCGAATAAAGCCCTCCAACAGCCTATCAATTTTCCAGTTATCCGAGAATTATTTTATTTATTTATTTTTTTCTTTTTAATTTTAACAGCAAAGTATCGCAGCCACGTAAGCACTATAAGCTTTCCTTCCGTAAAAGCGTCAATTAAAACTTACAACGACGCCGCACGTATACACGTCCATCAGTGTCGTGTACGTGATCGTCCATCCGAAAATCCGTGACCTAGGCTCACCAGCAGTCGCGAGGTCGTATATAGCATACAAACCGCGACACATATCTCTTTCGGTCCGTTTATCACCTTACGACCCTAGCTAGCACGTCAAACTCACTTTACGCGCATACTCAAATAATATATAGAATCTTCTTGTCAATTCTACTGTACCAGTAAATTTCTTCTTTTTTTTCCAATTTCATTTTTCTCGCGAAACGTGTTGCTTCATTCAAAAATTCACGAAGGCTCATTTATGAATGTACATATTCAATGACTGTAATCGCGGCGAGAAAATCAAGAAAAAAAAATATATAAAACGAACGCGAGGTCGAGGTCGCGCGTGACAAAACTATACAGGTGCGCGCATTCTCACACCGATTATCATTGAGAGAGAGGGGAAAAAAAGAAGCTTCTTCTTCTTCTTCTTCGCGGCAAAATCCTACTTTTCCTTTCCTCGAAAGACGTGCATTCTATCAAACGAACCTCATATCCAAGAATAAACGACGCGGTAATTACTTTCTCGTAAATCTATGTATATACCAATGTAATAACAATCTAAGCTTCGCGAGCGAGCGAGGAGAGCTTTTTAATTGCTATTTATGCGAACGAACATGGTTAATGAGAAATTGATGCGCGCTGAGCGCACTTCTACTCTTTTTCTTTTTTTTTTTTTTTTGCAATACTTCTGAGAGAAAATTGCATCCTGTTTTTACCGATGTTATCTGTTTCTCGAACGTGTTCCCCGTATGAATCAGCGCTTTTAATTATTTCAAATGCTCGCGCGATATCAGGCATGTAGTATCGCTATACTACTCTTCTTCGTCGTCGATGAAAAAACAACGAATAAAGAAAAAAAAACACCAAGAAGAAGAAGACTCGAACGAAATTAGGTTTTTTGCGAGGATGCGCAAGATACATAAATTATTTTAATTGACGTTTTTAATTAGCGCCGCGATGCGTCATTCCGGTCGAAAAAAAAAGAAAGAGAAAAGCAAAGCAACGGACAACTTGCAAATGTAAATACTGGTGTGCTTTTGAGATTAAAATCCAAAGGCTATATACAGCCACGCTGTAAAAGATAATTTATCAGCTGTCTGATTATATACCTGTATACGCTATGGAACGATTATAAAGCAATTTTTATAGTTTTACGATTCGTACGCATCGCCATCGGATGATGGATGTTTAATTAAAATATCCATATTCATGCCGGCTCTTTCTCTCTCTCGATCTCTCCCGTGCCAGTGTGCACGAGTAACGCCAAGCCAATGTAATTGAATTCTCGACCCATCCCGAGCTGGATAAACATAATATATACCAAGTGATTAATTATCAGATTCATGCGAGAAGCAATCGACGACGTTGCACTGCATTATTCGGCCAATCTCTCACTCTATCCCTCTTATTTGTTTAAATTTTCATCGAAATCCACTTTCAGTCGAGCTTTATTTCCATTTGTATAGAATTGGTTTTACAACGCTTTTAAAAATTCATCATAACGATATCATTAATCTACTTGACAGTCGATTTGCATAGAAAAATAATTCCCAAATTGTCGAAAGCACAAAACGTACGTGGCGGCACGTCAACTTGAAAGCTCACCGCGACCACATATAGCAGAAGAAGGAAGTGTACGATATGTGTGAGTGTAGCAGAGAGCGCTCGGCCGAAAGAAAGTTCTCGATGGCAATTTCCTAATGGCGCGCATAGCATTGAATTCAATTGAATAATGGTCGCCAAGAGAGAGAGAAAGAGAGAGAGAGAGAGAGAGAAGCCAGCGCCCAGATCATTATATCCGTATCACCGAGCGTCCGAGATATATATTCCCGCGCTATCGCCGTGATTCCAGCTCAGCAGACAAACTACTGCACCAATGCTATAGCAAATCAGTTTTATCGGCTTTTCCGGCACTACCTCCTCCTGTAAATCTATCATTTCGGATGCTTCTTTTTTCTCTTTCTTTCAAGTGGACCAAGCTCTTCAGTGAGTTGATTGCTTCTTATGAATATTCGAGGAGTATCCTTTTTTTTTTACTTTTTTTTTGCGGAGTGGAGGGTCTAATTTAAAATTTAGGTTGGCTTCCGATTTCAATTGGAGGCTTGTTTCTAAAAAAAGACATCGTGCGAATTATTATTCTCGAGATATTAATTATCCCGTACACGTAACATTGGCATTTATGTCAAGAGAAACGAGGTACTTGAGAATTATCACTCTCTGTTTGAAAAATTATTTTTTTTTTCGACGTCGTAAGTGTCATTGTAAATCCAGATTTTAAAGATGCACTGAAAATCAGGTGTGAAAAAAGTATAAATCATCGGCTAATTAGTCATCACACGCACATACACAACTGCAATATTGTACATTTACTTTTTTTCGGGACATTAGTTTTTTTGAGTATTCAACGGTATTCGATAACTAAATTTTAACTCGATTTAAAAATGTATATAGAATAAAATATTATATAAAATGCAATTTTCTTAAGTTCATCAAATAAAAAATGTATTCGTAGGATTCATAAATAGTTAAAATTAAAATCACAAGTTCATTATTATAAATATTAGTTTCTCAAATTTTTTTCGATGAGATTTTATAACATCTCAATTTTTATTTGTATAGTGCCTAAATAATCAGAAAATAAATGAAACTGTGTAATAAAAATATTTTTTTGGTAAAAAAATTTTGTTTTTTTTTGTCACACGTGCACGATTTTGGCGATTTCACGTCCGCAAAAAAGGACGTAAAATGCCGTTTTTTCCGACTGGCGGGCAAAAAAGAATCTTCTGCCGGTACCATCCTGCTTTATCATATTCAAACTCTACACGATTCAAATTTTCTACATGGTCAAATTGACCGCGAAGAAAATGGTCGTGTAGAAATACTGCTCACGTCCAAATTGAAAACGTAAATCGTAAAAATTATAATCCAAAAACAATGTTATTACCGAAAATTTTTTTCACTAGTATTTTAAAACTATTTTATACGATTAAAATGGCTTTTCTGCATTAAGATGAACATTTCGTGCGTCTAAATTTCAAAAATAAGTCGTACAAAATATTTTACTGTATTTACGAATATTGATTTTCGTGGAAAGTTTTGCGGTTTTTCAAAAAACTAAAGTGGAGAATATTTTCAGTAATAAAATTGTTTTCAAATTATAATTTTTACAATTCGTGTTTTAAATTTAGACGTGGGCAGTCGCAGTCTTTGTTCACCACGATTTTCTCCGCAGTCAATTTCGCCATGTAGAGAATTTCAATTATGTGCAGTTTGAAAACAATTTTATTACTGGAAATATTCTCCACTTTAGTTTTTTGAAAAACCGCAAAACTTTCCACGAAAATCAATATTCATGAATACCGTAAAATATTTTTTACGACTTATTTTTGAAATTTAGACGCGCGAAATGTTCATCTTAATGCAGAAAATCCATTTTAATCGTATAAAATAGTTTGAAAATACTAGTGAAGAAAATTTTCAGTAATAACATTGTTTTTGGATTATAATTTTTACGATTTACGTTTTCAATTTGGACGTGAGCAGTATTTCTATACGACCATTTTCTTCGCTGACAATTTGGCCATGTAGAGAATTTAAATCGTGGACAATTTGAATGATGAATCATGATGTTGCCTAAATGTTTGTTATAATTTCCTTTTTTAAATCTAGATCTTAGTTATTTTTGATATATTATAAAATGGAAGGTGACTTCTTTTATTATATTTCATCGTGATGAATCACAGTTTCATGACTGAATGACCTAAGAGGAAAAAAGAAGCGATATTTCGCTAATGACGCGATCGATAAAAGTAAATGAATATTTATTTTGCGGGCAATATTTTTTAAATTTCGAGAAACTTTGTATGCCACAATATTTTACATTTTTAGTAAAAGAAATATCTAAGTAATTATATTTTAGATATTTATAAATATTTTGAGTATAAGAAATACTCATTTTGAGCAAGAAAAATTACTTATTTTGAGTACTGAAGCTTACTCAAATTAAGTAACCGGGTTCTCTTTTTGAGTAAAAAATTATTCAAATTCAGTAAAAAAGTTCTCATTTTGAGTAATAGTCACTACTCAATTTAAGTAATTTTTGGGACCGTATTTCGGTGAGTATAAGCGCGTACTTTTTTTAGGGGACAACTTATTTTGAGTAACTTTTAGTACTCAGTTTAAGTAAAATGTTTTACTGTGTATAAAGTAGCGATGCATATAAAGTTTGCAGTTTTTTTTTAAATCGATCGACGTAGAGCGCGTTTGCAGCATCAATTATTTACAATCAATGAATAGCAGCCCTCGCGCGTACGCGCGCAGCTCATCCGCACGAATAAATTATAAGGCATCGTAGCGATGGGCGATAAATCATATAAAATGAGCGATGCAGTTGGCATCCTGCTATTTGAATTTTATTGCGTCATCTCTCTCTCTCTCTCTTGCTGTGTTGCGACACTGTCTTCTTTTATTATTTTCTTTCCGTGTGCCTGTTGAGCTCTCCTCGATGCCGAAAAAATATATTATATTGCGCAATAAAAATGTTATTTATCGCGCCTCTTCTTCTTCTATCTCCTCCGTGTGAGAAAATGCGCCGAACAATGTGAATGCTATTAAAAATTAATGCTTTCGCGGAATGCGTTTTCGAATTTTCGTCGAACGGAGGAACACATACACACACGCGATAAATAAGTTTTTTCCTGTTGGGGCATAATAAAAAGTTATTATATGTATATAAAAGTCGCGATTAGGAACTTATTGCCGAGAGACGAGAGCGCGCTCAATATCAATCAACGCGGCTGCGTGCGGGCAAATTGGCTTTGAAAGAAAGAGATAACCGAAAGAAACACCAGCGACAAAGGCACATTAGAGAGTAATGCATTGAGTTATAGGCTGTGATTGCAGTGAATGGCATTTTTTGATTGGGACCGATTATATAAAAAAAAAAAACGAGGAAGATATAGACACGCAGCCGGTAGTCGGAAATCGGGAACGCGCGCACTCGAGAGAGCCAGCGAGTGAGAGAGAGAGAGAGAGAGAGAGATGACTAATTGCTGGTTTGCACGCACGGCTTAATGGAGCGCGACACGTGCATTGTCAAATCAGTGGTTTATAAGGAGCTTGATTGACGCTGTGTACCCACTTGCGCACACCCGAACTGCGCTCGATCACGCTTGATTCTGACGCGTTGCATGAGAGAGAGAGAGAGAGAGAGAGAGTGAGAGACGCTGTTTACCAATAAACGTATACCATTGCGAGCACTTTAAACACGTGTTTGACTTTTTTTTAATGAGTATGAGTATAAGAGAATCCGCAGGCTAGAAGCACAAAGTCGAGAGGAAAAAAGAAGAAGAAGATACTTAAAAAAAGGGGGAGAGCGCAAAGGGCTCCTCTCTCTCTCTTTTGAAATGCCAGCATCATTAAATCTCGTTTGACGTATTCATGGAACTCTTGCTATTGGCCCTCCCTCCTGCCTACGCGCTGAGGGCTCTTCATGAAGAATAAGTGACATCAATCACGTCACTCATTACAGCGTGAGAATGAGAGAGAGAGAGAAAAAAAAGAAAGAGCTTGATCCGCCAGACGTCAATGTGTTTTGTGTCCGATTGCGATGATAACATTAATTTGACCGAATTGACGTGAACGTTATTGAATTACGTTAATCTTTCCACGAAAAGACAGAATAGATGGAGATCAGACAAAAATTTATCGTAGTCACTCGATCATCTAAAGCAAACGCTTCTAGCGCATAGCAACATTCGGAATACAGCAACGTGCACACCGAGTTCACCCTCCCTAGCGTAGTATTATTTTTTTGCTCTTATGCTGTTTTAGCGCAATGCGCATTAATTCTTTTTGCACATACATGTACATATTTATCAGAGTAGAAGTAAAACACGCGTCTGAGCGCGGTTAACGAGCTCCTGTTTCTTCTTCGCCCCCCTTTTTTTTAAACGCTACTATAGCAGGTCGTGCGTTAAAAGGGCAAGTGCCAGCGAGAGAGAGAGAGAGAGAGAGAGAGCTAAAATGCTAATGTGACTTCTCTCTCTCTCTCTCTCTCTCGCACATACTAACACACGTATTAAAAAACATAATTTTCTTTTTCGCGCCATTAAAAAGGCAAAAATGCCGAATAATTAATATCCGTAAGGTGCACAGAGACGAGAGCGAGGTACTTGTTTGTGTTTTAATTTGCGCGCTCCAGTTGCAAGTGTCGAGCCCTTAACCGGCGCACGCATGAGTGACCTTGGCGAGGCGGCGTATCCCACAGGTTTTTCCGCGAGGGGAATCTTGAGAAAAATTAACTTGCCGTCTCTGTTTCTTCTTCTTCTTCTTTTCATGCGCTTATATATACGTTTGTAGAAAGGCCGTGTCTCCGCGAGGAATCTACCCGCGCGTATATAACTTTAATTAGGCCGCGAGCGCGACCAAGTTTTTCTCACGCTTCCAGCAGATCGTTTTCCTCCCCCTTTCTCGATCAACGCGCTTTACATTCGAGCGAGTGAGTTACTTTTCTCTCTCTCTCTCTCTCTCGTTAGTTTTTACACTTCAGATGTGCGTACCTGGAAAATCAGTCGCGTTCATAGGGGATACGACTTGTATTTTTCATTATTTGTCGTTGTATTCTTTATCGTTTCACGAGTATTATGAGAGCTCATATATTAGCCTAGACACAGTTATTTTATTCTAGACAAATATTATGCTTGTGAATTTCATCAAGTAGCATAAATAAACTTTCAAAAAATAAATTTATTCCGCTGCGAGCCACCAATATAAAACTTTCCTCACTCAGCAGCATCATTCCGTTGGTGAATAAATTTTTTCTTCCCAAGTTCATTGACGTCATGGTAATTGACACCTTCGGCCGATAAATAACAGGAAAGAAAAAAGAAGAAGAAGCGAAGCACGTCGACAGAGATGTTTTAACGGTACCATCAATTTACCAGTGAGCAGATGATCGCGCTATTCTATATATATAAAGCCAGAGCTGCGTTGAAGAAAGCTCTGGGTGCAGATGGTAATAGGGTATAAGATAATTGTCGCGTCGCGATATAATTTATGCGTGTATCGGACGAGTGGCGCCAGAGGCCTTATCGCCTCTCTCTCGCGCAAGTGCGAGTAGTGGCAAAAGGAAAGTAGCGAAGAAAGAAGACAAGGAGAGAGAGAAAAGAGCCTTGGCGCCGCGCTGATGTCCTTGCCAGGAATTTCGCGAAGATCAGTGCACTCGAGGGAGAGAGAAGTAAGTGGCTAGTGTGTGAGAAAAAAAAATATGGGCATCGGCGCCACCCAACTATTTATAACCCGAGGGGATGCTGCAGAGACATTGACGTCAAATGTAAAAGCTGCTGTGTACTTCTTATCTAAGTCAAAGACAGACAGATTGTCGTTCTTCAGCGTCTAGTCTTGGCGTAGTTGGTTTGCTCTTGCTCGTCACGTCGTCCGATCGGGTATGTCGCGTTTGCTGCTTGGAAAAACAGCTCCTCGACGGACGGAGATTCTTAGAGAGTCGAGCTGCGCAAGAAAGATATAACGAGCGAAGAAGCTTCGGAGCAAATGAACAGTCGAAAAAAGTAAATGATCATCGAGTATTATAGCTGCGCTCCTCCTTGATATCCTGCCAGCCGACCGACGCCAGAGCCACTATATGCTATTATTAGAAGCGATCAACTCGTTCTTTCTGCTCGTCGCAACGAGATTAACAAGTCGCGCAGGAAGGATATGGCAAAGAAAGGTCCAGCGGTCAGTCTCCTTATGGATAATAGCTTCTATAAATAGAAATCCGCAGACGCGCGGCTCTCTCTTCGATCCTGCTTGAGCTCGCCCAGCTCCGCGAGCTTCTTATAGAAGATCAAACTATTTTACCACCGTATTCGGATCTTTCCCCGCTGCACTTTTCTTTTTCTTTCTTTTACACCTGCAGCTATTTCTGGATACGCGACTTGCACTTTCTGCAATTAAATGCGCGCACGCACGCTTCTTTTACCCACCCCGCAGTGTCGATTTCTGCGACTTTTTTTTTTCTTTTTTTGCTTTTCGGCTTGAGGTGCTTGTCCTCTCTCTCTCGCGCTGATTTATATGGGACGAAACGACGTGCCTGCATTATAATGATTACATCGCTCTTTGCTTTATGACATCTCGGACTTGATCCTTCTTCTCCTTTTTTTTATTTTATTTTTTTATTTTCGAAGTCAATGGACTCTCTTCTCACAGCTGGTCGTTTCGAAGAACCGCATGATCGGCGCTGGGATAATCTTCATAAATTGTACATTCGAACGAGCGAATTAAGCAATTTTATTTCTTTTATTTCTTTTTTTAAGTATTGCGAACGAGCGCACGATTTTATCTCTCTCTCGTGGAAGATGAGTAAACCCTTAATAATGTATATAAGCTTGTCGAGGAGTCTGGCCGGTATAAAGCTTAATGAATAACCCGGCGCCGTTAATAACATCTTCATATACGCGCGGCGGCGATAAATTTTTCGACGCGAAATCTCCGCGCCGTCGTGGCGATCGTACATCATATACAACACGCGCGGAGCAACGAAATAATTGTCAGTTCGTTCGAGAGGATTATTATTCCTCGTGTGTTTCGTTTTTTCCTTCATATATCGAGTTTTAGGAATTCCAATTGTATTGGAAGTTCGTCGTCGTAAAAGCAGCGTGAGAATGATTTACCGAGAGAGAGAGAGAGAATCTATTCAAGGATATTCGTTGCAAAGAAGAAGAAGAAGCGTTTTATAGACGGTACCAGGCGCCGCTGCTACCAGCAGCCCCACAAAGCAGCTTGGATTCTTCTCTTTGGGGCGGCTGCTGCATTTCTACGCGCCGTATAGGGACGTGTAATGTACCATCCACGATAAAAAAAGCAATGCCTCTTCTTCCTTTTTCTACGAGGGCTTGTTCTTCTTCTTCTTCATCTTCTTTTTTCCTCTTCGCTTTTCATAGTACACCTGCAGTGTTTGCCCATGTTTATTCGATCTCGCAGTGCTTGGGATATTCTGACGTTTTTGACAACGTTGATTTTAATTGAACGAGCGAAAATAACATCGCGAGGCCGTTGACTTTCCCATTAAAGTATGGAAAGTCTAAAAATAACAGCGAACGATGCCAAAAATAAAGGGTAAACACAAGAACCGCATTCCTCCCGCGGCAACTCGACAACAGATAAAGAGTGCGATTTTATTTATCAACAAAATCGTCAATTGCCCTCCCCTTCCACGTTCGTGTAGTAAAATCTATTTATAAAGGCTAAGGCACGGCACAAGGGTCCATAAAGGTTTCTTTTCTCGCTTATGGCGCTTGGATCGAAATTATATATAGCCTTGCATAAATAAATGCCAGCCTAATCAGCGGCGCCAGTAACTTCCACCTGCCTGAGCTTTTCCTCGCGGCATCGGCGTCGGCGCCACGTCGATCTCGATTATCCAGCTCGCAAAAGCTAATTATAGATGAAAATCCAAGCGCTCGAGCAATTTCTGCGAAGATGCTTGTACACTCGTCTATTTGTATGCTGCAATTCACTTTTTCTCTGTCTTCTTTGCCTCTGTTTTTTTTTTGTGTCCGTCGATGTAGCAATTCGCGCGCGCGCGAACGTTACGTGTCGCTAATTTGTCTAATTCACGTAATACACGAGACATTTCACGCCTTGCCTATTCGTAATCTTAATCTTCTCTCGCCGACGTAATGGCTTAATACTCGGTCTTTTTGTCCGTTTTTTTTTCTTCTCTCTTCCCTTCTCTCGATCGTCGCGGTCAAGGTTAACGATTGGCGCTGCTGGCGGAATCGATGACGATGGCAAAAATTTTTCGACTTGGCATAAATTAGCAAATTGCGAGACTTGGCGCGTGAAGATTTATCCCGAAGCAGCAGCAGCAGCAGTGGATAGCGTGCCAAGGTTGCTGCGATCTTCTTTTGCTTATTTTTTTTTTTCAGCTGGCGCGCGGTCAATTCCGTTTGATGCTATTAGACCGCGGGGACCTCGTGGCTTTAATGTAGGTGAGAATGTATTCTGAATTTTTTTTTATTGTAAAATCGTGTTAAGAAATGTCGGCGAATGAATTATAGATAGGGTAAAAAATCAATTTTTTTTTCGTTGAAACTATAAGGCAACTCTGTGCAATAATGTCGCATCGGTATAACAGAGTTGCAAGTAGTATAGGTATACGTTCGGAAAGTAAACCACGCTAACGCGACTATATGCACAAAATCGATAAACAGGACAGAGTTCACACCGTATAAGTCACACTGTACAACTAACTAGAGAAAAGAATGTTTTTTTTCTTTATCACCCCGTTAACAATCGGCTGGCGTGTGGCGCGTCGTCGTTTATAAATGATGAGTCTTGTGTCGCAGCGGGAAAAGAAAGAAAGAAAGAAAAAAAAAAGAACAGGGTGCATGTACAAATCGATACGCCGACCAACGTTTCAATTGTATATTATTTCGCGACTTGACGAAAAATCTTCTTCTATTTTTCATCGACAATACACACGAGTACATAAGCGTGCAATTTCTTTCCCAACGAGCGCTCGACGCGCATCCCGAAAGAATGTCCATATACGATGTGCGCCGAGTCGCTGCAACAGTCGCCATTATTATTATAACTGACGAAATCTATACGTTGCGAAAACAGCAATGAGAATCAACGCAACGCTTTTTTCTCTCTCTCTCTCTCTCTCTTCTCTCCTTTTCCTCTTTATATGTATATACGCTGCGACTTAGTGGTATGCGCGCGATGGATCTGCACTGATAAGCGCGAGAGACGACGGAAAGTCAGCGAGCGTGAATCCAAGGGAGCTGATAATTACAACTTGGCTTATGCGCGTTTCTCGCGAGGGCGAACTGGTACCTTCTTTATTTTTTTTAATTGCTAATTTCGTGCTCGTGGATAATTAATGAGGTTGAGTGCTCTCGACGATTTTAAATTAACATTTTTTTTAATTCGAAGCTCGACGTGTGGTTTCTCTGAAATATTCTTTTCAAGGATGCATAAGGATTTAGCTTTGATGAAATAGTTGCCCCGGAGATTTTGAAGACGTCAAATATGTTGCATTTAATTTTCGATGATTTCAAAATAGCTTTTGGAGTCAATATTGAGTGATGCGAATATGATATGCAAAGTTACATTTCAGAGAACTCATTATGAATATTAATATTGATGTCACGTAATATGTGGATTGTTATTTATAAAATGTGATACGGTCCTCGCGGACGTTCAGATAAATGAATCAATATCTGACCCGAATTCACCAAAAGATTTAAACGAAGTTAATTTCATAATCTTCCCTTGCTTCGAGCGAAGTTTTTCGCCTATATAAAGAATAACACAATGGAATGCTGGAATCGCAAACGACTGTGTATTATTAAGATCTGGAACGCGATTGTCGTATTTCAAGAAAACTCGATAAACCGAATCGATACAACAATGACAAAGTCACACGGTAAAAAAGTACAACGTTGGAAATATCAGCCAGATTGAAATACGAATATCGCCTTTGAATACACGACCCAATTGCTATATCGCGAATCCCATTAGCGGCGCACTATCAAACAAAAAAGAAGAGAGTGGTCAGTGCCCATTCGAACGAAAAAAGGGGGTAAAGAGAGAAGAAAAGCGAGGAAAAAAAATAGAGCAAGCATTCATCTATCTAGGGAAAAAGCACCACACCGGCTACACACGGTTTTGAAGCTGCGCGCAGGTCGGCACGAGAGTGCGAAAGAGAGAAAGAGAGCCGGATAGGTTGAGGGTCGTGTGTGGCCGTTGACCCTTCACAAGTGTGTATGTGCGCCGTGTGCTGTGCTGCTGCTGCTGCCTCTCTCGTCGGCACATCTTCTCTCGCTCGCCGCCGCCACTGCTGTGCTAACGAATCCTGTGTGTACTAATTTAACGTACGAGATGTTTTTTTTAACGCGATTGATATAAGATTTTGCAGAAGGAAAGAACAAAGTTTTAATAAACTTGGATAGTCGAGATGAAAAATGTAATAACTACTTTTTTGCTATCTAGTTGGCGAAATCTCTTGTCTCCTCCCGAAAGAAAGTTTTTTTCCACGGAAATTATCTTCTATATTAACTTGGTTGATGAAAAATGATTTTTTTTTTCTTTTTTTTTTGCAGTATCCAGGGAAGAACGTAACGAGTGACCTACTGGAGAACGGTGAGTGCGCGGCGGTGAGATTTGGTACGTTGCCCGAAAACCTGGACAATGTCTCGCCGGCAGCGATTGATTTGCTCAAAAGGCTTTTGCAACCCGAGCCAAGATTGCGCATCAGGTCTGTTATGATGCTACAACGAATTGCATTTTACATGGGTCACGATATTAGGAGTTATACCGAGAAAAAGGTCAGACAGTTTTTTTACAAATACAATTACTTATAGTGATTATTTAAAATGCTAATTCGAATGAAATATTTAGGTATCGCCATTCAGACTTCTGGGAAGGAAGATTGAGTCGGCCGGAACTTCGCCTATCGAGGATAATTTCTATGATTTCGACTCGTTTGTTGGAGCTGGCAGTACCAATCGTACCTGGGCTCTTTCCACAACTAGTAGATAGAGAATGAATACCGATTGTCTTTCACAATGTGTTTCTTTGTATGATGTTCGATATTGTGATATTTCATTTTTAGTCGTCTTAATACCTCATCGTGCGATATTAATTTTTAACTTGATTTCTAATCTCATTTATATGTTGCTTCATTTTTCGTGTAAAAGCATAACTCTTTTCTATGCTTATTGTTAATCTGTTGTTGTATTGTGAGCGACTATTTATCGTCTTCCATTTGTGTTTCAAAGTACAAATTGATTTTTTACACTGTTCACAAGTACAAAATCTCTATCGAAATGATATGCCAAGATGAAGAATGGCCTAATTATGTATTTAAGCTCTACACTTAACCACTGATAAAGTATTTCGATTTTTTACAATTTTATTTGTAATAATTAAATTTCTTGAATGTGATGATGATGTTAATAAAAAATAATTTTGTTTCATCAAAGTGGCTCGTTAATCAAAAGAAGGTTTCAAATATAGCTTACACAAGTTCCAAGTCAGTTTACAAAAGTTTTAATTTTTTTAAGAATAGTTAACAGTATTTTTGTTTGTTACAATATTTCATTGATAATACAATAAATTGCGATAATCGTGGTGCGTATAAACTAATAACAAAAGATAGAAATGGTTACGAATCCAAAAAGAAAAAAAAAATGAAACGCAGTGTTCCTTGGAAAATCGCTTGAGTAGAGTGATGCGCGATTTTGGTTTGTATTTTTTTTTCAGAAACGTCGATTCGTTTTTTCCCTATTACTTTAGATTCTCGTACCCCCCGTCCCTTTTTCGCATTTCTTGGCCCTATTATGGGTAATCGCTTCGTTTCCCTCCGTCGGTAGAGGTGCAATTTAATTAGAGTTTACATTATAATAATTATATACAATGTTCTTACACTTAGTGGGCCTCGTTTTTACTCGATATAATACAACAATGCATTCACTTCTTTCACTTTTGGCCAACGCACAAAATAATCTCGCAACTTACAATTTTACGCTTATTTATTACCTTCGCTGTTTCTCGAAAAAGTACGCATTTGACGAACAAAAATATACATATGTTTTCGCCTTCTAAACCCAAAAACTGTTAAAGAGCGACACATGGCATAACTCAACGAAACAAACAAATCAACAATACAGAAGCACTTGAGAGAGAAAAACAAATGAAGATGATTTTGTACGTTAGCATTGCTTATAAAGTTTATATTGAGAGAAAAAAGGCTTTATCATGAAAGAATTTCGAACTGCGACTAATTATTCCACTTATACGGCCATGCGTAAGCTCGCAGACTCATTTTTCTTTGTAAAAATCACCGTCGATGCATTTTGAAATTTGACACTTCAACTTCATTCGTATCGAACAAATAGTATCCACTACTCAACGGTTCGCCTGTATTAGAAAGGATGATTATAGTTTTTTTTTTGTTGTTGGATACACTACTTATTTTTTTTTTTTTGGTTTCAAAACACGAATGATTTTTAATTGTGCGCGATTATTCTTCGCATTATTCAAGTTGTTGGTTATTTGTTAGAGATTGGAAACGAAAGGTTTTTCAATGCAGTAACAGCCTGCGAGTGATTGTTTACTTGTTTCTAAGCCACGTGCAGTCAAGCACGTATACACAGATTTGTTTTTTTTTGTTTGTTAAAACTTTGCCAGCTACATCGTGATTTTCGAGATCACGAAAGTTCGTCTTAAAATCTGATTAACCATTGTATCGCAATGGGAGAATTTTGAAACAAGCCCTTTGAATTTTCTTAAAGTATTATTGTTGCTTTTAAATATACCGATAAAACTACTGCCGCTACAACTATTATATATTACAAGTAGAATGACCGTCCAACCAGGCAACGATACTGGTAATTAGTTTTTTTTTAATTTTAGAGTTATATTACAACCCGTAAAGTTGAATAAATTGTCAATCGTATCGTTTTCCAAACGAGTCCTTCAAATGTTAGTCCTTATTTCACGGTTCGCTCACAATCGTTTTTTCAAGCAATATCGCTTTTACAACATACGCGCTTTTACATTCTTGCAAATACCTAATCAAGCACTAAGACACTCAGCTTTGAGAATAATCTTCGACGGAAAAATGAAGCTCGGTTTTGATTATTTCACGAACCGTGGAAAGAAGTACTTTGAGTAATTTTTTTATTTCATATTCGTATCATCATCGCTGCCCTTACAAAAAAATGTCGGATGAAAATTGTAAACGTTATTTATTATTGAGACAAGTATCACATTAAATTTTATTGTTATAAATTTAATACCAATGATAATTTGTAAAAGTTATTAAAACTATTTCTTAGTAAAATTATTAATATAATAAATACACTAAATTTTATATGGTCGACAAGTAACTAAAAAAAGTTCAAATTAATTAGTTTGACGTATTTTATAAATTGATTACAAATTTACAACAAATTTTTTGTAAGGATAATGGCACCATTGTAGATTTCATTGCTGCGCATACCACGCTGCGCAAGGGCGGTCTTTCAAATATTTAGCACAATGCACATTTTTATTTAATCGATAGATTGTAGTGTGTTGTTTTTTTTTGTTATCTATTACTGGTATTTGTGTTTGTCAGCCAAAGTGCGGTGATGTACACTTTGAAAATACAAAGAAGCACGAGAAAATTTATATTGATTGCATTATTTTTTTTTGTACACAGAATACCGAATTTCCCGATGAAAAAAATGCACATTTGCCGCTGAAACGTCGCGATATAGTAGTCACATTACTATAAACGTGTAATAATATACCTATGCGTATGTATAATATTTATATGGTGTATCGTTCGCGTTAGGACGTCATACCTAAAAATTAGTATTTATAAGTAGTTTGTTCATTTTAATAATCGTTTATGCAGAATAATATCGTAGCGTATAACGTAGTTTCCTTTTCTATTACAGAGCCTCCATCTACTCTTTTTCCACCTTTTCTGTGTGTGTATGTATATATGTACAAGGTTCAAGCTTGACGTTATTAAACGCAGAGTTTCACATATGTTTCGCTAATCGTGCGTAAAGCCGTTCGCCGTTCATGTAAATCCTTAGTAACTGTTTGTTTTCTAGGTGAAAAAAACACAACTATGTCTTTCGCTCTCTTCCGCACACTCTTTCATTACGCTTAACCAACTAAAAACAATAAAGTTGATGCTAGCTGAAACATCTCAATTGTCTACAATTTGTTGACAGTATCTAAAAACAATAGCATGAAACAAAGAAAAACATTCTTTTGATTTTCAAACAAATGACTATTTACGAGAAATAATTCTTGCAAAAAAGGAAATTTTGATCAAATGCTTATTTTTTCCCTCGCTAAACTATAGGTAATCTTCGAAAATGGAAGATTTATTGAATTTTTGTTTTATTATATGATCGATTAATCGATTCAAGTTGCTTTCAATGACAATTGATTATGTCACTGACAATAGCGACAACAACGAGCGTAATCGTTGAAAAATTTGTTTTAAAAGTCCTACACATTACATATTCTGTACAAGATTAATTGCACGATACAACGTTTTATCTTCGCAATAATACATTCTTAATATTTATAATAATTAGAAATCATGCAAGTTTTTCGAGCTTACAAAAGTCACTTGAGTAAGTACAAAAGACGAAAAAAAAAAATCATAAAAATCCGACCTAACGAAAGTTGTAACAATCAATACAATCAGCATTAACTTTTATAAAAGACGGATATAAAGAAACAGACATTTCTTTAGACGACTCATACCTCGTCAAGATTAAAAAGTTTCAATAAATATATACAAAATTCCACACAAGTAACAATCATAAACAGTGTACATTAAATTATCAAATTATCCACACAAAAAAGTCATCGCAACAGTTACTTGTACGTCAGGTGACGCGTGTAAGCATCGAA
Organism: Galeopsomyia nigrocyanea; assembly: GCA_035047105.1. Taxonomy (NCBI): domain Eukaryota; kingdom Metazoa; phylum Arthropoda; class Insecta; order Hymenoptera; family Eulophidae; genus Galeopsomyia; species Galeopsomyia nigrocyanea. The sequence goes on from JAWWMK010000008.1 coordinate 1,712,356, forward strand.
AAAATTGCAAACGTGGTGTTTACTAACGCACAAATATTTTTTTTTAGGGCTCGTTCGCACGCGACAGACTTTAGTCAAAGCGCGAAGAAATCGACTGTTTTTATTCATTTTCTTGTTTTTTGTTGATTTTTTCGTTCTAGAAACTCGAAAACTTCACTAAATATATTCAGGAATGCGGCCGAAGGAATGGCCAATTCTCTCGTCTTTCTCTCTTTTTTTTATTACTTTTTTTCTACGTATCTTCAAGCAAAAAAGTTATAGCGCTCTCGAGAGAGTATAGCTTAAATGATCTTTCATATCTTTTCAGACACTAGTGCGGAATTATTGTATGCCAAAGCTTACAACTTTATCGAACAATATCACGTTTGTTCACGCAAAGCATCTCCGAATGGTGCTTTTAACACGTGATGTGCGCTTTCTGTTCGTTCTCGTTGATTCCCAACGTGTGTTTATGTATTTTTTCTTTTCGATACTCGAGCTAATTAATTGCACGTCGACGTGAATTCTCATCGATTTCATTCTCTCTCCAATTAATTAGATTGCGCAATCCACCCAGTTGCATATTTGATTGCGAGAGTGTGTTTTTCAAATACAGCGCTGATCAAACGAAATGACACACACACTGAGAGAGCTTATAATTGTCGTCATTTGGGAATTAGTTACGAGAACTGAGCTTGAATCTCCAGCAGCACGAGCCTCTTGGCGTAGGTTATCGAGAGAGAGAGAGAGAGAGAGAGAGAGAGTGAGAGAAAAAAAAGAGAGAGAAGAAAAAAAAACGCATTACAAAAACAAAAGGAGAGACAAACGAACGGGCGAACGAAGAAGAAGTAAACTGAAAAAGAAAGGTCGGTCGAGTGGCGCCTCGTGTCCACTCTATATCACAATCGAGCTGCCGCACTTGACCGGCGGGTGGTGGTCGTGTACGTGTATGCGTGTACTTGTGTGACTTCTTGTATTTGTTTGTTGTTGTTATATTCTTCAGCGCGGCTGCCTCTTCACGCGGCATCCGGCGTACGCATTACGCGGGTGCACACTCGCACAGCACCCACATATTCGTTAACTGCACCATCACACTCTATCACCTCTACACATTGCAATTGTCATGGTTTATGGAACCTGCAAAGGGACAAAGCAAACAGCGTTATTCTCGAGCACTGAACGCGCACAGGTTTGCTCGCGTTTGATCAACGTACCTCGTAAGGTGTCGACTGTCTTCGTGAACGGCCATCTCCATGCTCTTGAATTCGTTGAGCTCCTTCCTGATGGCGGCCTTGTCCTTGGGTGTGAGCCGCGTCCACGGCTTGTCGGCCCTCCTGTCGTAGTCGTGAGCCTGCGTCACCTCTATGTAGTCGTTGAACCTGATAATCTGCCAAAGTGGACCAAACCGTTATTGTGCGTCAGTGCATCGCTATTGCAATTACGAGAGCGCGATTATTGCGAAGACTATTCATAGCCGACTTATTTACTCGTCAACGGAGAGCAGCCGCTATACGTGCATCGTTATTTTTTCGAATGTACTTTGTTGAAAAATTGCGACGTGAGGATGATTGATTGACGCATCATCCACCATTGTGCAATTTCAGTTTAAATATAAACGAGACTTTTCAACAATTTTTCAGCGGAGCGCAGTTCTGCTTCGTCGAGAATAATAAGCTTCAAAGCGCATATACAAGCTAGTTTTAATCCCGAAACAAAACAGAAAAAAAAAGAATGCTTTGAAAGAAAAAGTTGTTTCATCAACAAAGAACGCGGAGATCGTTAAAAGTTGGGTAAAAAATTTTTCGAAAACAAAAAAAGAGAGCACATTTTCCTCTCAAACGACTCCCGAGAAAGCTGTTCGAGAGATGTTAAAAAAAAAGAAGAACTGAAAAGAATCATACGATAAAGCTTTACCTTCTTCTCCTTGAGCTCGTCGACGGTCGGCCGAAAGCTGAGCTTCCTCAGGAGATAGCGTTTCTTCTCCTCCTTCTGCTTCTTCTCCTCGGCGGGGCTTTGCTCTGCAACGGCAAAGAAAGAGATTATCACGTGAAAGAGAGATACACACGGAGCTTTCGTGCGCCAGCACGGGTTTGCGTTATCATAAACGAACTTACTTTTGAGAATGTTGCGTTCCTCCAGCTCCTCCTGAGTGGGCCGCATGCTCAGCCGCCTGTGAAGAAGCAACGGAACACGCCCAATTAAGACTTTGCACACATGCCAAAACTTTTACGGATAAGCCGAGTGCATTTTTTTTTATCGTATCGCGGAATTTTTACGCTTTTTTTTTTCTTCCGATTGTGCACCGAACTAACAACCGATAGCTCATTATCAGCGAAACTTATTATCCTTTAGGCAAATTTCTGAGAGGAAAAACATTACGTAATTGCGAACTCGTTTTAATTATTCGCGCGAAACTGTCGCAAAAAGAATCGACGCTGAGTTTGCTTTTTTTCCGTCGCTCGTAAAATAAACAATTACAAGCGGTTGAGTTGCGAGGCGCGAAAAAAAGAGCATAGCGAGAGAGAGAGATAGAAAAAAAATAATCACGCGGGGCGTAAAAATCACGAATAAAAATTCACACAGCTATCCCGAGGCCATTATTGATGCTCGTGTGTCGGCGGCGCGTAAAAAGAAAAAAAAAAGGCCAGCGGCAGCGTGGCGAAATAAATCTCGAAATATTTACTGGCAGTCAACGTATCTCTCTCGCTCTCGTGTATAGCTGTATGTGTAGCACAATTTCCTGGGTACCCGCATCGACCGATAGCTCATGATGGAGAGGCAACCTACATATATACGTATATATCCCGACATTTGACTGTCTAAAATGGAAAGTCAGTCGAGCTTTTCGCGCGAAAATTAAAAAAAAAAAACTCAACCAACCGAATATCATCTCGTTTGTATTTTAACGAGAAAGCGAAAGAGCGAGAGAACTAACTAACGTTATAACGTAGCGGCTAACTTTTCGCGTGTACAATTAGCGTGCAAGCTCGTCGTCTCAATTACGCGCCTGGTAAAATAGTGCGGCAGCTCGTTATACCGTGTGCGCGCAAAAGCGCCGAAAAGTTACATAATTAAAAGCAGCGACCTTCGCAAGCGAGCGCGCCGCTGTTGGATTAAAAACGGATGTGATATTTATAAGCATATCCGGATTTTAACGATCTCACTCACCTGATGAGCCGCGCGCCGATAGCTTCCTTCGTCTCTTGGCGCTCATTGTCCGACTGAACTTGCAGGATATTCCGATTGATCAGCTCCTGTCTGTCCGGCCTCAGCGCGAGCTTCAACGACAGCGACTCTTTGCGAGCTATCTTCGCCGCTAATCGACCTGCAAAATTCGCAGCAATGCTTCGTTAGTCAATGCTATATAATAATGATAATAATAATAATAATAAAGCTGTCTCCTTGATTTCATGTTCAATTTGCTGAAATAACGAGTAAGCAAGCTTTTCAAATGCACAAAGTGAATTTCTGAATAGTATCGCATTACCAACGATAGTCGGCAATGAGACAAATCGGCACTCGATAGCAAACAGCAGCAGTAGAAGCACAAAGGAAGCGGGTCTATAATAATCGAAGCCAAATTCGCGTGGATTAATGCATCAGCGCGAGTGTTGCGCCACACACACACACACACACACGTACAGACAAATGCGCGGGCATGAGAAGCAAGCAGGAAACGCCTATTTCGAGAGAGTGAGAGAGTTAAGGCAGGCGGTTAATGAGGCAAGACAGAAAATCAATCGCAAAACAGTGAGCTGCTCTAGCGTGCGTGTATATGTTATATACCGTCGAGTTGGGAGCAGCTTAGGCTGCGTTGCAGTTGACTAGCACTACTATTACTACTCGTGTAGTTGGGCATCCTTGAGGTTGTCGGTCCGGTAGAAGAGGGCAAGTCGATTGGCACCGGTGGCCGTCCGAGTGCGTACGCCGAGGCGGCACGCTGCACCGTCAGCATCTTTCTACGGGGAATAAACGATGACTTCACCTCTAATTTTAGGGACACGCTGCTTGCTTTTTTTTCTCCGTCGAGTCGAATTGCTCCGAGAAGGGATATTATGGGGGATTTGTGGGTTTGGGTTCACGGTCGGTGAGGTTTGGCCAGTATGGACTGGAGAGTGACGCTTTGGGGAGGTATTTTTTACGAAAGACCTTCGTCGTTATTTTCGTACCCTTTTTTTTATTTCTCTTTCTCTGCCGGACGGATGCGATGGATATTTCGAAAAAAATTCCAGCGCCGGAATGCCAATCAAGGTCTGCGAAATCCGGTGAAAAAAAACGGTTTTCCGAAAAATAAAATTGAATATCTTTTTTTTTTAATTTTGCGGAGGATTCTAAATTAAAAATCGACGGTATCGATATTCGTTAAACTCTCAACGTTTTGCAAATTGATTGTTTCATACAAGTCTGTCCAGTCGGGAAAGTAAACGCGAAAGGCAACTTTTTTTTTGTCAAGCCTATACAATCGCTGTCACTCGTCTTCCGACTTTTCCTTTATACGCCGTCCAACAAATTTTTTTTTTCGCGGCGGATAGTATAAACCGGCAAAACTGACCTACTTCCTGCACGAGGCACGTCGATCGTCCGAATGTTTGCTATGAAAACATCGATTTTAATGCATCGTCCGGACAAACAGACAGTTTTCTTCGGCATGCGACGCGAGTGACGCGCTCCATTTACACGCTTTTTCCGTTGCGCGCTATTTACGAGATAGAAAAAGAGCTTGACTAAGCGGATGCATTGTTTTCAAAACAAACGGGATTTCGACGCAACAGTCGCCAATTCGTCAACGATCCACACCAGAAATAGAAAAGTCATATTTAATTTTACGCGTTATTTTCGTCGGAAAAGAGAAGAAAAAAAAAGAAAAATCTCGATCGACCTTTTAAGGGTTTGACGAGCCATTAACTTGACGAGTGACAGAGTACAACGCAGTATTGGCACGAATTCGCGAGAATGTTGCGGCATCGACACGCGACGACGCGGAGCTTTTCATTTAGTTTTTACGATTCTCGAGAACTTTCAAACAAGTGGTTCGAGTTTATTTCTGGTGAATCGCGCTGAAGGAGTAAAAAAGAAATAAAAAGAGAAATTCAACGCCAATCACCTCGAGGCGATCGAGAACAGCAGCAGCAACACACACACGCACAATTTTCCACTGAAAACACAGGAACACAAAAAGAGCGCGGTTGTTCGCTTGAAGCTTCTCGCCGAAGCACTACTGAACGTTGTGTGTGCCAGCCGCGTTTAATATAAACCTCAAGGTGCGGTTGCCGCTCGCGCGCGAAAACTTCGAACTTCGCGCGCCGCTCGCCGCCGCCACCGCCGCCGCGGCAGTATAATTAGTATACGACAACGTCGATCTTATACATGGCGCGCCTCGCAATCTATAGTCTCGGCTAATAGCCTGCGTGGGCGTATGTTACTCTTTCTCTCGTGCTTTTATTTTTTGCTTTTACGCGTACGACGAATCGATGCGAGCGTGAAAAATGGCCTTTTCTTCTTTTTTTTTCTGTCACTTTTTTATTTGTCGATGTGTTTTGAAAAGCATCGAGCGAGGGGGAGATTTTGCGTTGTGTTCGCGCGGTGATAAATGGAAGCCTGTCGGCGTTCGATGACACTGGATTAGAAAAAATCACTTCTAATTTATTCACTTGATAGACTCGAGTGAGAGAGCTTTTTGTTAGGAATTTCGTGTAATCGCGATGGAAAATAAGCTTGCTTTTTTTTTAGAATTATAGAGCAAAACATATTTGTGCGAGCCATAGCTTGAGGGTCGATAGTTTGAAAAGTGAGAAAAAAAGCTGTGCAAGAAATAGATCGAGCAGCGCGAAAGCTCGATAAAAAAAGCCGCAAGTTTGGGCGGTGCGGCTGGTAGCTGCTAGACGCAGAAGGCATATTTCACGATATAACTGTCTTGAACTTGAACATGAAATCAAATGGAAAAGCACTTTGGAAAAAATGGAGCCGTAGATCACTTACTCTTCTCGTCGTCGTAATCGTCCCGATAGAGCACCTGGCCATCGTTCGAGTCGGTGTCGGAGTCCTCGCGTATGACGTAAGGCCTGGCATTTTCCTTGTTCTCGTTGTTGCTGCCGCTGTGCAGCGCCAAGCCAAACCTCACCGGGCGGCTGCTGCAAAGGTTTTAATATAGCGATGAGTCAATTTTTCTTTCTGTTTTTTTTTTGTTCTTCTTCGTTTTTCGCGTTATTCGCACGTGTCGATGAACGTGATTACACTATATTGAAAACGTGAAAAACTACGTGGATGATTGATGGATTTGCGCTTGGGCTGTGAGGGAAATAGTAAGAAATTTTGCTTGTTTATTTATTCGAGAGAGCTATTATAATACGGGTAGGGGAGAGGCCAAAAGTGAAACTAAGTTATTTTGAGAACCGATTGTGCCAGCGTTTTATTTGGAATATGGACTTTTATAACTGCATTTCCAAAGTCTGCGTGTGCAAGGTAAACATCCAAGTTTATAAAAAGGAGTTTACGATAATTTTACCGGGGGTCGTTATTTTGCGAACGTGGGATACCGTTCAAGTATACGTGAGAGATATTTTTAAAAAGCAGTTTTAACCTTTGTTGATAATAAAAAAAGTTCGTTTGTGTTTGGAAAACAAAATTTTTTGCCATGAATTTCGAAAACGAATGATAACTGAATGTAAGCACGAATAAATGGCCATGTGAGAGAAAAAAAAACAGAATGATAATAATAAAAAAAGTGATTATTATTGAATGGGTTCCCTGACTTTTTCTCATGCTTAAGTAAATACACATGCCAATATTGGAATAAAAGTAATAAAAGAGACTCGTACAGGGTTAATTATTATCGAACAAGTGACGAGACAAATAAATCGCGCATGCTTATAGGAGAAACAGAAGAATTGATATGAAACAATAATAGTAAACTAATATAGAGAAAAAAAAAATAAGTGAAGAAAAGACAAAAGGGAACATTAATTGAGATAGGCTAGCCGAATTACCATAGTTTCATCCTAGACCTTAAATGAGGCCTTCTGGTTAAGCATAAGAAACATACGATTGTTTGTCTTTTACTACTGATTGATTATACAGAATGTCAAGAAAAAAAAAATGCATATGGGCGAATGCACGATAAAGCGTGATTCACTACTGTAGTCACTTGTAATTATCTCTACGATATAATCTGGAACATTATTCGACATATATTTATCTACAAATACAATAACTCAATTATACTTTTTCTACTTGTACTTGTACCAAGAGAATATACTCGTCTAAAGAGAGAGAGAGCAACAACGATGAAATAATGTCCCAGGTGAATAAGAAAAAAAAAAAAGAATTTCACGCGCTCGAGAGATTGTTGTGTGTTGCTTGCGGGTAAAAAAAAAAGAAAACGAAACGACGTACTTGAAGGATGCGTGCAGCTCCTGTCGCAAGGTGAGCGGCCTAATCTCTTGGGTGGGTGTACTTTGGGGAGTACCCGGACCGCTGCCACCACCCTTCTTCTTGAGCGCGCTCTTGAGTGGCATCGCGTGGAATTTCGGCTCTTTAGCCGGGATCTCCTCGACTCGCGTCGTGTCGATGCCGTACATGTCCTCGTCGTCCACGTCGATCTCCTCGTCATCTAAAATATGATTATTATGTTTTTATTGGAATTTCAATGGTTTTTTCTTTTCAATGGAACAAAGTATTGTTTTTGTATTAGCGAATCAAAGCAGTAAAAAAGCGAATAAAAGCCGTTGGCCAAAGAGAAAAAAATCTTCAATCTTCGCGCTTAAAAGCTCAGAATGAGCTCTGAAAAGAATTCATTCTGTTGAAAGGAACTTCAATTGAATTTCACGTTTACTTTTGACTTCGCGTGCGCGCGAGACTGGAGAATTTTTATGAAAACCGGTGAATGGCGAAGACGTCAAAGAGAAAAAGCTTTTGCACAAGGCACATTAAATCTTTAGTATTTGTTTTTCACAACAAAAGACAAACGGAGCATTGTTGCAGTTGAAATCCGATTTGGAGAAACGAACGAAAGAAAGAAAAGAAAAGAAAAAAAAAAATGAGTTATGCGACTATCTCACCGTCATCCTCGCAGTCTAAAAGTGGTTGCTGCTGCCTCTGCCTTGATATTAGCGTGGGACTGGGCGAGCTGAACATGGGCGGCGGTGGTATTGGGCCAATCTCGCTGAGTGGAATCGGCGGTTCGGGCAGCTCCGACAGCACCAGATTCGGCGGGTAGCATCGTTCGATCACTTGCTGCTCGTCCGCGTTCGAGTGCAATACTCCCTTTTCCGCTGTAACATTCACACGCAAGGCACAAATTAATCCACGCCGTTCTGCCTTTTCGTTTGCTGCTTATTAATTTTGGCTGGGCACACATAATTTGGCTTTGAAAAGAAAATCGGCTTACTTTTAAACCGTACTTGAGGCCGGCTAGTTTTTTGGCCAAGAGCTACAATTACAATAATTCATAGTAGAGAGTTAGTAGATATATATAGATATGTATGTATATGTATATATAATTATAATATGTATTGATATGTATATGCATGTACGTCGCAATTAATTTCAGAGCATTAAAACTGTCACTTCAAATACACTCAACAGATTAGTAAACCGCTCTCGCTTCGAGTAGCAGAAATGTGTATACTCTACGGGATACTTTCAAAGTTTACACACTACTGAGAGACAGACACAGAGTGAGAGAGAGAGAGAGAGACAAAGTAAAGGAGGGATAGAGAGAAAGTATGAACGTTAGTTCGTAGATTGTTCAGCACTCGAACTGATTGGAAGTTGCGTCGTAAAATTAGTGTTAGTACAAGCGGACAATAACACCTTAAAACCCAATTTGCAATCTTGGTCAGTCAAAAAATTTGCACCACACGCTCGCAAAAGCACTCTCGTTTGTTTATTTTCATTAATAAAAAAACACAACTGGCTACAGAGATGTATGTCAAAGAGAGAGGTATCAACGATACAGATCAGCGATGGAGAGTTTGCAGCGCAGCACGCGATTGATATGGAAAAACAAAAAAGAGTCGCGATGGCGGTGGGTGGGTCAGGGCCCTAACCTGCGAGGCTGTCCTCGGTCGGATGATAGGCCGGGGGTTTGCGTTCGTTAACGAGTAGCCTCTGGGGCAGATTGGCCACAGGATTGAGAGGTCGCCGAGTGATCCTCGCGCTCGTGTCGAGGGTGTTTGGCCGGATCGGCTTCTTATTCGCTTGTTCCTCCGATGCTGCTGCTGCTGATGCTGATGATTGCACGTCCGCGTTGTTCGCCGACGTTGCCGTTCCATTGCTGCTGCTAGCGTTGTTGCCGCCGTTGTTGTTCGCGTTGTTGGCACCATTGCTACTGCTCTGGTCGCTCTTATCCTTTTTCGGCTCTGAAATGAGGAACGTCGTCGAAAATTTCACTCTCTCGTCCTCATATAGCACACACAGAGAAGAAAAAAAACAACAAAAAGTCGAACGCGCAGCGAGGTGATCGCGCTACGGATTTAAACTCGTCCGGTTTTCGGGGAAAAATGCTCGGTGCGTTGGGTAACGAATGCAAGTCGCCTGTGGTTCTAATATTGTTGCCAGGTAAACATTCGCGCATCCGTCAATGACTCACCAAGGTGACGACGACTAAAATGTAAAAGAATATCTTTCTCTCTACATTATTTTTTTGCGGGAGTAAAGAAAAAAAAAAACAAGATATGTAACGATCGTTAGTGAAGTAATTAGTAGTGGTGTTGGAGGCGTGCACGTGACGGGTTGAACGCGTGCGTGACGATCTAAGTTTTTCCAAACCCACACAGAGAGTTGTTCCGAAAGTTGTCGCAGTATAGCATTGTGCTGCTGCAAACACACCCGCATACACGGACTGCTCTCGAGTTCGGAGGTATAATAGGGAGGGGAAATTGCATTTCGCAAGTGTGCCGGATGAAGGTGTTACGTGGCAGTTTTGCTCGTGCCAAGTGTCGTTTTGTCCCCGCAAACACACCCACCCACACACACATAAACTATGTGCACTTTATGAAATTATTACTGAACAACGATCATTGTGCTTGTATTACATTTGTGCACTAATTGATTGTGACATTTATACATTTATATACAGATTCTCGTCTTTCTAGAGGATTGACTGCGAATCGCCGAAGCAGAGCTAACGAAGCAATTTGCAAATAGAAAAAAAAAAGAAAGAAAAATCGAACGCGCGGCCTCTCTTTCCCCGGATTTTTCGCATTCCCGATAACTGGCCATGAGCCAACTCGAACGGCGACGCCACCGATCATCGCTCCGAGAATTATCACACGGATGCGCGATTTTTTTCTTTTTCGCTCGCTCTCTCGATGGATCTACGTAAAAGGTAAAAATAGCGGGGGAAGACCTCGACGACGCGAACTTTTCAATCGGAAATACCATCGCGAGTTGATGAGTCATGTGTGTTGTTGATGACAACTCCAAAATCCGGCGGGAAATACGACTCAAAAATAGATGCATCTTGCAAACGTGATTTTTCGGGGGAGAGCGGCTGAAAGCCAAATTGCTTTTCGAAAAGAAAAAAAGAAAAATAGAGAGAAAAGTCTATTCTTGGATAGAGCGGATTTTTAACTATTGAAAAACGTATATTCTTGGCACGCAGATATCAATTCTAGGGTTTTTTTTTGTCGAAAAGAATGTTGCTGTCAATGACACGTGCACACGTGAAGTATCCAACGAATTGCATAAAAATGCAAAAACTCTCGTCTGGCGTTTGCAATAGATACATTTTTGAAAAGTATTCAAATAGACATTTATCTATCTATCAATAGTCAGCAGCAAAAAAAAAAGAAGCGACAAAAAAATGTCGCCGATACGGGGGAAACTAGATTTGTCAAACTCACTTTAGCGAACTAATCAGTCCGCATTCGAATCGACAACCCTTCGAGTCGCGCAGTCCCCTCCCCGAAAAAGTAACTAACTCTATCAATCTCACGCTCACACGCACCTGCCAATCTAATTGTCGAAAAAAGGAACGAAGTTATCTCTATTTTACACGCGCGTGCGTAGATATACTTTAAGGTTGATTTACTTGCCTTGCCACTTGAGAGCGACAATTCGCCCCATCGTTCAGTCCCACGCACTATTTGATATTGAATACTTGTTTCTCTCAAGACGCGCGATGAGTATTAGTCCGAGTGAGTACGTAGCCGAAGCAAAACTGAAGGCCGGAAAAAGCAAGCGGTGTTGTGTACGAGACGACCGCCACGCGGGAACGCGCCGATCGAAAATAACTCATCGTCGTCGTCGTCGTTGTGTGTGTATATAACACGATCGAGGCGCCTCTCGATGATATACACTACTAAAAAACTACTTCAACGCGAGACTCTCACTCTCCTTCTCGCTCGAGGAATTCTTCGATCGAATAAGCTTTTTCGCCTCGTAAACAGATTTTTTACGACGATACGGCCTTGGACTATAGAACACGACTAGTCCAGCCGAAAGTCTATTTTCACCTCGGAAAGTACACATCGAACTAACACACACGCGCGTCGAGCCCAAGCTATTCGCACACGCAATATTATCTGAGCAAGCAAACTGGGAAATTCCCCTCCCAAACAGTTTAATCCCATTGAACTGGATAGCAAGTGTGTTTTCCTAGTCGCGCAGCAATAATAATTCCAGCTCGATTCTGCGAATGCGAGAAAGAGATAAAGATCTATTAAAGCTTCGCCATCGTATTTGTTGTTATGGCAAGCAATGAAGTAAAATTAAAGAAGAAGAAGCTCAATGAATCGTCGTCGTAAGGTTGATATAGGTGGTGTGGTAAAGGCTGACGTCGCAATGCGGCTGGCTGCTACTGCAGCTTCTCTCTCTCTCTCTCTCTCTCTCGGACCTAATCTCCGCCGCAAGCACACGCGATCTGATTTATATACGGTTTGCCCACACCCGCGCAATGTAGACATAACGCCTTGCTGTTTAGATAGCGCCGCTAGTTTAAGTTATATTACGCTCTCGAGTTATTTTATTTTATTTTTTCGAGATTATCGGTGTAGAGGGGATAAAGGACGTTAATGACGGAGGGATTTTAATTATATCCTCGTGCATCCGATAATACGGTATACGTTGCGTAACGCACCTGCGCCGATGCGGAAACGTAATTTTCGCGAGTAAAGTGGTGAGATAGCATCGTCGTCATTTTTTTTCTCTCTCTAAAAATAAACAAGAGTGAGAGAAAGGCCGTAATAACGATGTCGGCGGGTGGTGATGAGACTCTTAGTTACGACGACAGCCTCGCGAAATCCAATTTAAAATGCACCAGACAGCGTGGAGAGCAAGAAAAATAGCTGCGCGGAAGTTTGCGGAGTGTATAGTCGATATTTCTGGCATGCAATAAAGGAGAGAAGAGAGCGAGCAAACGACGCGCAATTGTTTACCGCGAAGGAGGAAGAGGAAGCCTTTTGAAAGCATCGTCATTTGCGGAATTTCACGTGTGTGAAACTTTGATGCGAGTTAAAGTCGCAATATAAAAGCTCATCGTCGTTCGCGAATGCCTCCGGGTAATTAACGCAGGAGGTATAGGGCGAATCGAGCGATTACATGCAGCTATAGGTGTCGACGAGCTTTATCACACTGACGACGCAATTTGCCAGCGACACTCGAGTGTTGGCCGTCCCGTTAATTTTAGATGAAGCTCGACACATCCCTTGATTTTCCGCTGGGGGCCTTTGAAATTCGCCCTCTCGCTATACAATTGCTCGTTATTCAATTCAAACTAACGATGTTTATTCAACCGAAAGTACCGTTCGTTTGCAGAACAATGTGTATGTGTGTAATTTATAATTTAATTTCTATCGAGCGAAAACTATATAACCTTGAGCAAAAAAAAAGTCGAAGAGAAATTCTCTTTTTTCAGCGATATCGAAGTCCTGGCTAATCCCACGCAGGAGAAAGAGAGCGTTTTATTCAATATCCCCGTGGGAGCCAAATGGGAAGAAGGAAAAAAAAATCAATGACGATAATTGCGCCGCGCGAACACGCGCCGCTCGCTTGATTAGGCAGCATTATTTACGCGCCGACTGTGTGAGTGTATGTGTGTGAAATATATGTTTATATGTATCGAAAACTTGAAATCGCGTCGAGGCGTGATTAATGGACGAGTTTCGAGCCCATGTATCATCCTGTTAACAATGCCGATCGATAATAATTCCGCGATATTTGACGTCGCGCTAGAGAGGAGAGAGAGAGAGTAAAAGATGGATCGCTCTCTATGCAACACTGTTGTTCATAATGATGCGTCGTCGAGTGCGTGCCCAGAGCTTTTTATTGGATTTTCGCTCGCTACGCGCGCAGCAGCAGCTGCGATTTTCAAATTAAAGTTTTTTTTCGCTGATTTATCGACCAGCTCCGTAATTTCTGTTTACGTTGGTATTTCGAGAGTACGTGCGCGATTTAATTTGCGAAGCGGAATTCTCGTGCGGAAGATGAAATTTATAGAAATACGATGATTCAGTTTGCAATCGATAATTGCATACCTGCGAAAAATACTCGCGAGTTATGCGACCTTGAATAGTAGCGATTATGTAGTTTTCGAGAATACTCGCGAAATAATTGATAGTTAGTCGGATATAACGAAAAAAGAAGAGAGACAGCGCTCGAATTCCTCTTTTTTTCGCGGTTCTCTCCTCGCTTTTTTTCCTAATTAACGTCCAACGCGAAGAAAATCCGATAACAGCACGGATGCAATTAGCCAACGGTGCAAACTGGCGGAAAAAAAAACACGATTCACCTTATGACATACTCGAAAAAAAAGGAAGCACACGTCGCGAAACTCATTCCGTCGGCAAAAAAAAAATGCAAAATTGCGTTACGATTTTCGAAAAAAAAAATTTTATGCTCTCTTTTTTTCCTCTCTCTCTCTCTCTCTCTCTTTCTCGCGGCAGAACCGAATTCCCGTCGTCTTTTTTATTCGAGCTCGAGTGGCTGCTTTTCAGCGCTGCCGCCGCTGCTGCACTATGTACGTGCGCGGAATTTTTTCCCTACGACGATGTCTTTACTCCACCTCGTCGTTTCTCTTTTACAAGGGTTTCCGACGAATTGGGAATTTCGCAAAGGAGATGGCTGTTACACACATCGTTCCACCGGACAAATGGCTCGGCTACGCTCTATTTTTTTTTCTTTATGATTTTTCATTTTTTTATAAATATTTTGCAATGTTAAAAGCAGGTTCCCGAGCGGATATGTTTGATTTGATTCGGTGAACAAGCAAATTATGTACAATCGATTCGTAAACATTCAATTGAAAGTATAAATGAAAGATACTATATTCCCACGCGAAACTCGATACGCGTTTTCAATTACTATGTTTCATTAGTACCAATAATAAATAAATGACGTGTTGGAATGGATACGTTCGAAATTGCCGATAGCTAAATTGAAATGTTTGCATAATGAAAAGGATATTCGATATTTTTCAAGCCCACGTTTATTGCTAATTCAAAATAATTAAAACGAAAGCATTTCATTGCCGCATCTCAATTAAGCAAATTCAATCGAGGCCATAGAAATAAAGTATCGAGTTAAAAAGTTGAAATTAAAATCGCAACAAATTCGCGAAAGCAATAAGCTAAATCTATCCCTTTTACTCGTCGTGAAGATGAGCGAGCTAAGTAAGTCGATAGACAGACTAGAGAGGGAGAATATAATATCGAGCGTCTTTGTCGCAAGTTGGTGCTTTGTCCTTTGTCTTAGCTCTGCACGGAAGAGAGAGAGAACCTCATTAATAATGCACGCGCTCGCGTGAAAATCCAATTCGACACAGCTCGCGAGTCAATAATGCATATCGCAACGAGCGAAGCTGTCGAGATCAAGTTTCTCTGTCTCTTAGTCTCTATCCTTCGAGCGCGACGTTGAATTCTCATTCAACGTTTGTTTATTTTCCTTTTCTTTTTCTTCGTTCTCGCCTTGCTCTCTCTGTCGCGTTTAATTTAACGTTATACGAGGTTTTAGCCTCGAAATAAAGAATTGTAGTTTATTTTGGCTCCACGGTGGCAACCCAGTTCGCGAAATAGGCCGAATTCTTTTTTTTTTTTCATTCTTCCGGCGCCAAGAAAGTATTTCGTCGATAATTCAGCGGCTGGAGGAGTGAGTATCTCTTCTCGCCTTGAATTAAATTTCGCGAGAGGCACAAAGGAATGTTAAAGACTCTTTGTCGGTGGGGGCGGCGGCGGTGATCGACTATACTGACGCAAGCGTGTATGTGTAGGTTGAACTTGAACTCGATGTACGCGCGCGCACGCGAGGTCAACAACATTTCTCTCTCGGCTTTTTTTTTTTCATTCTTCTTCGCGGCGTGGGTGCGTGAGTCGTCCGTCGGAAGTGAGCTTTCAATTATTTATCTTTCTCCTCGGGATTCCCGCGCCGAGCTTTTCTTTTCTTGTTTCTTTGAGGATCCGAGCTTTTCTGGCTGACAACCTTTCCTTGAGACACCTCAATGCTTTATTATTTTGGTTTTCATCAAGGTTTAACGGGAAAAATGAGAGAACATGTTTTATACATATTGAAATGTGTGGTATCAAACCCTTTTCGCGCGCGCGAGACGAAGGACTTAAAATTCATATAAAACTTGCGACGGGGAGAGAGAGAGAGCTAAACTTGTTACTTTGGTCGCGTTAATTGCTCGGCGCTTTTCCGTCATTAAGAAAGTCGCGAGTTCGCAATTGAGTTTAAAAGTCCGACGTTGGACTTTTAAATTTAATCCGATTTACAGAACTCCGCCGCTTCAAAGCGAAAAAAGGAACAAGAGAGAGAGAGAGAGAGAGTGAAAAAAATTAATTAAACAATATCGATTGAACGTTTAACTGGCGCGAAGAGAGATATATAAAGGTTGTTAGTCAAATATTCGGAAGATATCGATTCGAAGTGGACGGAAGTTTACATTAGTTCGATCGCGTTGGCAAATACGGAAAAAGAGAGAGAGAGAGAGAGAGAGAGAGAGAGAGAGAGAGAGAGAGAGAGAGAGAGAGAGAGAGAGAGAGAGAG
>JAWWMK010000008.1:1728415-1762828 GCA_035047105.1 Galeopsomyia nigrocyanea
TCGCGCGTACGGCACCTATATACCCATTGAGTGCCCTCTGCACGAAAAAACCCGAATACGGCCGCCTAGGCCGAAAAATATATATATAGCACGTAGCGTAAGGGAGCACGTAATTAGCGTTTAATTTGCCTTTACCACGGTGGCGGAGGCGGGTTAATGCAGCGAAAGGAACCGCGCCCCAACGACAACGACGACGACGACGACGACGGCGACAAGTGACGTTTTACCCTCGAGGAGCTTTTCAATGTTATACCCCGAGCGCGCTAGAGCTTGCGGGAATTTCAATTAAAATTCGTTTCGCTGATATGAAAGGCCTGCTGCTGCTGCTACTAGTGCCCGTCGCTCGTATAATTTCGATGAAATATTTACCTTCAATTAAGAGGATATAAACTATGCTTTTGTCTCCCGCAAATTAATGGCTAACTTTCAATTATCCGATAGCTTTTCGAGATAGAAACTTATTAAAATAACATTTGCCTCTTAGGATGTTATTAGAGCTCGCTGCCGTCGCCATTGAGTTTATTTCAATTGAATAACGTGTATATAAGTGCGTTGCGTGACTATATTTATAAGCCGGAAGAGTAAAATCGTGACAACGCGATAAACGATGTTCCGTCCTGCAGATACCGTTATGTCGTAAGCTATTAGGTCGACCGAAAAAAAATATATATACGATACGACTAGTGGTTGAGCGATAAAAAAAAAGTGTGATGTCAGCAGAAAAATGGGTTCCTTGATGTGGCAGTATCGAAATATAAATGTTACATTCATATCGAAGAGAGAGAGAGAGAGAGAGAGAGGGAAAAAAAATTGACGAGTAAGAAGAAGTAATGATATGTAAAAAAGCAAAGAAGATGCGAATAAGAGAGGTATAGAGAAATGAAATGTCAGAAAGAGTGAAGAGTGAAGAGAGAGATGAGAGCACGAACCTTGAAAGAGATGATTCAAGCTGGTACCCTTGAAACACGTGCAGCCCATAATAAATCCCATCATCGGGTCTTCACTGGCACTTGCACGAGTTTTTTTTTTGCCGTGTCTGATGATCGAATTGGGACTGTCAACTCACACTTTGCCCGACACAACACTGCACTGACGACGTTGTACGCGGAGAAGGAAGAGGAGGAGGAGGAGGAGGTCGAGAACTAGCTAACGGACCAACAACGCCTCCGCCACCGCCGCTCATCGTCGCTGCTGTTGCTGCTGCTGCCGAGCGCGCGAGTCTTTACTGCTAATGAGTCTAACGAGCTGCTTGGGTTAACGAACTCCAACGATAAGCTTCGTCGACGCTCGCGATAACGCCCATCGCATTATCTATCGGCGCATTGTTTCTTGATTTCTCTCTCATTTTTTTTTCGTTCTTTTGTCCACAGCTGAACTATGTCATCACGAGTAATTTTTGATGTTTCTTTTATGGATGCGTGTGTTGTTTGATAGATTTTTTTTGGGGAAGTTTTCTTTGAAGGATGCGCGGAAAAATATTTTATGAGAAATGTCTTTTACATCGCACGTTGAAAGGTGTCGCACATCTAATTTTCTCGAAGTAAGCTTTTGCGAGAGTATCTATGTACACGGCACGTAACGAAATAGACGAAATATGATTGAAAATATAGTGCGTGTCGGAGCACTGTATTTCCTGTTCACTTCCAGTCTAATTCAACAACAAAATAGCTGCTGGTCGTGTGTGTCATTGTGCAACAGACGAACGTTTGCGTTAGGTAAGCGGGCAGGTAATGATGCACTTGCTGCGAGCTTGTCAACTGAAATCGACGGCGGCGTTATATACTCGACATACTGGCTTGCTCTGTCACGCGACGTCCTTTGCGATTTGATCGATGCGTGTTAAAAAGTCACATGTTTGCCTGTGTATGAACATCAAACGCGGCTTATCGAAAGCGGCTTTGACGCTTTTTTTTTAATTATACGCTCTTTGATCTTCTGACCTCCACCACTGCCCCACGATCATTTATTAGGTTTATCTGACGCGATCGCGTGTTTGTTGACATGGCCACCCACGACATTGCAATATTTTTTTTCATTTGAAACAAAAAAAATATTTATTTAGTCCTTTATTAATGGAGCTGGATGCTTGAAACGTTTGTTCTTATATGTGTAAAGTGAGTGTACAGTTTGATTAAAACATTAGTTTGCGTTTGGATTTTATAAGCCTAAGTAGTGAGTAGCGACAAATCTTGGTGCTGCTGCTCTCTCCGAGTGACTGTCCACCGCGGTTACAGTTTCTAATGAATTCTAATGATATGTAGAATCGACATACCAAGTTTCGTTGAATTCTGTTTATTCTACATTTCGAAGTTATAAAAGGGCAAAGTCTTTAATCGCGGTCGTCGTGCGTGACACGTGATTCGACCTTCTAATGAATTTTAATAGCAGAAGGAATCGATTTTTCAAGTATCGTCGAAAAATTTTCGTTCATTTCAAAGTGTTAATCCTTATTAAACTTCGAAAAATAAAGTAATTAGTTCGTAAACTAATATTAAACGCTAAAAAATGTGCGGAGCGTTTATCACGAGTTTTAATGGTCTCGCGGCGGTTAAAATTTCACACGCTGAAAGCGCAGAAACGATCTTAAACGGATTATATGCTTATTTAGAAGAGTGAACGTTGAAATTTATACGCTTTTACTATCGGAAAATTATTTTTCTTGTAAATTCAATATTTCGCTACTTCGAAAACTTACATTTTCAGCTATTACGCTGTGCAATTGAAAAAGCAATATTTTCTTTTCACAGATAATGGAAACATAATATAACACGGACTTTACAGTGTAATCGTCTAAAAATATGAAATACTGTTTCGTTTTTGTCGAGAAAAGCAAATTTGATTATTTTACTGAATATTCTATTCAGGAAATTGAAAAACATATGAATGCACATATGGAATTCAAACTTTAACTTTTAAAAGAGTTTAATTTAATTTTTTTAACGAAACATTTCAGGCCAAACTCAACTCGAACAAAATTTCATATTTTTCTGTAAAAGTTATTTTAATGCCCCCGATTTTCCACGAATATTAAATTTGCGAAATCAGCTCATTCCAACGAACACTGTTAGCGACAATCAACCACATTAACAACAACTCGGAGCTACACACATGAAAACAATGCTTGCAATTGAAGCTTGCCACGTTGTAACACAGTATAATGGATGGCCGTTGAGCCGCGGCGAGCCACAGTCCCGGATAATCTCGGATCGGTTTTGGGACTCCGTCATGCACACGTAGCTAGTCAAGCAATTCGATTCCCAGCAGCAGCCTCACACACACATAGCACTGCTAGCCTCTTTCCAACCCGACTCTCTATGCTAATTGCACATGTCATGCTCTAATGAGACCTAAATATGCAAAATGGAATGTCATTTCGAAATTTTTTTCATTGTGAAATAATAAAAAAAAAGAACGATAAATTTACGTAAACTCATTAATTTCGTGAAAATATTACCTTTGGAATTCCGAAATAATTACGGCATCACGAGCGCGTAATATTATTATCGTATATGGCCGACTGCACTCGGCATTTTCTACTGAAATAATTCAGTGATATATCAAGCGGATTATTTCACGACTGTTATTTTTGTGCCGAACAAACAACGTACTTTCGAAAATCAAAGCCGAACCGCAAACACGTATCTTTTTATTTCGACTACTCTCAAAACTATTTTCACAAAAAAAAAAGAAAGATACGCAGCGAATTCTAGCGAGTGCACTCCCGCGTAAAATCTGCGCAGCAGCGGAAGTACAAAGCGGTTAGCTCGACGCAAACAAAAAAAAAAGTCTAAACTAAAACTCTCCTCGACGGCAAAAATAACACGGCGACGATCGCTGCAGCGAAATATCTTCCTCGAGCATTTAAAGGAAGATACTTCTTTTTTTCTATCGAGGTGACTTTTCACTTTGTAGATGGATAGATATGACTCTTGGATAAAAGTTTTTTCTTTCTCCGACGTGTAATTGTAGCTCGGAAAATACATTTTTTTAAAGAGAGAGAGAGAGGATAAAGCTGTGAGTAAACTCGATAGCGATTTATTGTTGCGAATAGAAACGCCAGGCGGACTGTACACATCGTGCCATATTTCCGCGAGGATACATCAAATTTACGGTCAAATGAAACGGAACGGTATACTTGCTCGAAGTATAAGCTGAAATGTCGCTCGGATAGCCAGAGCGACAAAGGGAATGGGTTCGAACTTCGATATTTCTTACTTCTCTATCTCTCTTGAGAAATAGAGTGCACAGGCGCTGCTTGCAGTCGAAGTCGAGTGTAATATCTTATTGGAAATCCACGCAAGTGATCGTATCTAATGGTTCGACCGCGAAAGACGATAGTTTTATTCATTTATATAAGAAAATCGAACGAAAAAAAGAAGAGAATGGACGAGTCGAACATCGCTGCGATCTGCAGTGGAACGCAATTAAGCGAGTCTTTTGTCAGCGACGAGAGATTCAATTAACCGCGCCAAGTCATAACTCGCGGGTATATACATATATAGCATCGATGACGTTTAGCCGCTGGAATTTTTTTCTTTCTCCGCGAGCGAGGAACGGCTAAGTACTGCCAGTGGTGGCAGGGGAAATACGCTTTACAGCTGCGAGTTTCGAGTGAGAGCAGGCCAGACCCAACAACACAAGAGACGAGGATAGCAGCGACGCTGAGTGGATAATTTTGAGAGAAGTCTGTTTGAGAAAGTTGCGCTCGCGGAGGGAGGGAGAGAGAGACTCAGACAAGTTGAGATGTCTGAGCGATTCATAGACTTTATTTTGTTTTGTATGCTAATTTCGTCTCGACGAGTTCCCGCATAGACGCACTACACCACTTCAGATGAAAAAGCTTTTTTTAATAACCAAACTTTTTATTGTGAGCTGATGTCGGCAGCAGCAATTACTCTTTAGAAATTAAAAAACTTTTTCTTTTTTGCACTTACCAACCTTAGTTTTTTTTCGCAATTAAAAAAAAACTCAGTCGGACATTAATTGCTCGGATAAATGTATAAACGTCAAGTAGAAGAAAAAGCTCCTTTCAAGAGAGTCGCTCACGATTCAGAGCATTTATTTATTCGCGAAAATATTTCATTTCATTCAAGCGGCACTTCTTGCTCTCGTGTACTCAGCGAAATAAAGCTTAATTCGATTATATTCGCTTCGGAACAAATTGCCCAAGGCACAACAATAAAAATTTCACAAGACACCCACCCCAGCAAGTAGCAACGAACTCTCCTCTGGCAAAGTTTCCCGGGGTTGAGAGAGACTATAACCGAATTACGCGCGGGAAGTCGAAAGAGGGGAGAAAGCAAGAGACAGTGAAAGAAAGCTTGCGGCTTAAGTAACTTTATCTTTGATTGTTAACACTTTTCTCTTTTTTTTGTTGAAAGATTGCTCGTGCGAGTGACAGTTGTTGATTGCAGTTGCGAACACAGTTGCTAATCGCCAACAATTCGTATAAGCTACTACCTAGGCAACTTGAGTCGCGCGTCAATGGCTAAATCAGTGACAAATTGAGGAACGCGTGGGCGCGAGCTTCGGGATAAAGCTGAGAATGGCAGCAAATCAATATACGAGATATTCGCAGAAGCAGCAGTTGGATAATTTGTTTCGATTTCGACCTAAACATCTACATTTAGGTTATCATCATTCCACGTGTTCCTAATAATCCTATTGCGTAAAGCCTTTGCCGGTGAGCGCGGGTGTGAAGACTTAGATAAAACGTATTATCGCTTACGCCGCGGCCGAGTTGAATGTCCTATACACTCGTCGCTCTCTCTCTCTCTCTCTCTCTCTCATCGATTTCACCTGCCGAGTATCTATATGTATATCTATACAAACTCTTGCGCTCTATAAATAAACGCTCGCAAATTAACCCACTTGTTTTCAAATAATCGGTGTTCATTCCCACGATGGAATTGCACGAGTATCGGCTTCACGCCACGTAGGAGGAATTATATGGAAAAAGCGAGAGAGAGCGAGAGAAAAACTTTCGTGTTGGCCATTAGTTTCAATCACCCGCGGCTCTTTTCAATTTTTTTTTCTCTCTCGTCTCTCCCTCGTCCGGAAAAAAAATACTAGTACCCGACTCGTTCGGATATATATGTCTGTGTGTGTACGTGGACCTGAGGGAGAAGAAAGGCAAAAAGCAAAAGGTGGCAAGGCACGCGACAGAACGAATTGCTCTTCCGAAAGAATAATGCATCATCTGCAGCTGCGCAATTAACGCGTACATTGTACGATATTTTTTCTTTCATTCCCCTTCGTCTTTACTGAAATTCAATCGTCATCGTCATTATTGAAAAACAATAGACGCGGCTGGTGCCAAAGTGGACGGGGGGGCGGAGACAGGCGTTAATATCGACTGCATAATAGTGGCTGTCTGAGCGTCTTGGAATTCATGCAAAAATTTCAAGATCGCTACGAGTCTACGTCACGCCATCGCGATATTATACCGAGGAAATTGGAGATAGACAGTTTCACGAGACTGAATATGAAAGTACTCGTGTACAATCGAGCTTTTCTCTCTCTCCTTTTTTTATTTTTATCGAGCTTGTTTGATTTATTCATAACTCGGGCTTTAAGCACTCTGCGACGCTATAAATGCACGGGTTCAATATTGACGCTGATATTAATGTACGTAAGAGTCATCGTTTCGACAAACGTAATAAAAGCTGTAATTCGCCGAAACACAGAAGTATTTGGTTAGCGCGCGCGCACACACAAACGAGCATATCAAGGGTAAAAGCCCTTCACCCGGGGATGTGAAACGTATGCGAATAGTTTGCAAACAACTAATATCCAAACTATTCTCGAGCGTGGAGTCGTGCAAACAGACTTGCTAACGAGAGTAAGAGAGAGAGAGAGAGAGAGAGAGAGAGAGAGAGAGAGAGAGAGAGAGAGAGAGAGGTGGTAGTGCATTATGCAGCGAGGAAGCGGAAAACGGTGTCGGTCGAGAGGCTAAATGGATAGAGGCTGCAGTAGCAGCAGCAGCAGCAGTAGTGGCGGATCAATCGAATTCGCCTCGTTAAAGCTCGCGTGATTAACTTCCGCTCTGACCCTGGGCTCGAGAGCTACTGCCGCTACTGCCGCCTGTCGATTTTACCAAGCCTGCGGCGACCTTTGATTATTCAATTTATAATTGTACGCCTCGCGCGTACTTCTGTGACCTGACTGATTTTTCAACTGATTTATATCGGTTTACTCAGTATTTCGCGATCAATTATTATTCCGCTTTTTGAACTGTAATCTCCAGCGTGGATTAATTATTTCTTTAAAAATTGTAAAAGCAGTAAGACAAATTAATGAATTAAATGAGCAGGTGAAACGACTTTATTACGGAAGTAAAAGCAAGTAGTACAACGTCAAGGCAGCGAAATAAGCGCGAGCGCGCACAAAACGAGCGACAGCTAATTTCCTTCCGGCATTCCAGCCACGCGCGCGGGCTGTGCAAAGTCGTTTCGCCTTTTCTTGCTCGCGCACATTGTGTACAACGCCATTAGCAACTTCATTGATTGTTGTATCGCGAAATGCCCCGAGGTACTATGAGTCAACAAAAATGTAGGTAGATGATTTTTTGAAAAAAAAAATATATAAACCCACGCCCTATACCCGGAGGTCAATCATTTTTGTTCGCGCTTCCAACTGAGTATTTTTTTTTTGTATCGAATGTTAGCTACCCTCACGCGAAAAATACAGCTGCTCTCTCTCTCTCTCTCTCTATATATACGCCACCGGCTATAAATAATAAAGTTGCGTCAGGCGGACCTCGCGCAGTCACTCGTAGAAAAATTAGAAAGCGTTTAGTTTTGATTACTTAGTTTTTTTTTTTCCAAAATGTTTTTCGTTCGTTGGAATGTTTTTGATTATTTTCATGATATTTTTGCGAATTTCGTTGACAAAGTTTAAACATTAAAGTATTAATATTTTATGCAGGATTTTATTTCATCCTTATCATGACACTGCTAGCCGGTTTGATATTTTACGTAAGCTCCTAAAAAATACATTATGGAAAAGCTCGGATGCGCCTGCAAGAGCTTAAATAACTGAAATATTGTAAAATGAAGTTTCATCATTTAAAAAAATTGAATTTTCATAGTAAACAATAGCAAGTCGACAGCAAATGTTTCGTTAAAAAGACATTTTGACTAAAAAAAATAGAGAAAAAGCTCGATAATTAAAAAAAGTGCGTCGGTAATATAAGCCTCGACGTTAAGTTCAAAGTCGAGCTCTCTTTCTCTCTCTCTCGCACTGCAGCATCTTCACCTTTATTTCGGATGCGCGCTTTCACGGTCGAGCGCTATTTTTACAGATCCCGTGTCGCGCGCGCACGCGCCTTCGCGCGATGCGACATTTTTGCGCGCTCGCCACACCGCCGCGACTGTTGAGCTTTTGTCTGCTACTGCTGCTGCTGCTGCTGCCGCTATGCGATTTTTTTTTTCTCTCTGCCTCCTACTTCCCCTTCTACTTCTCTACCTCGCCTCCATTGTCCATGTGCGTGTGTGTGTGTGTGTGTGTGTGTGTGTGTGTGTTCTCGAGAACTTTTTTTCTCGCTCTCGTGCGACTATTTTTTTGTTGCGACTGCAGATTAACGTTTGACGAGCTACGTGGAATAATTATCTTGCTAATGAGCGCACTGATGTTTTTGCAGCGGATCATCGCCGAGATAGATTTTTCATTTTTATCCTGTTTTTTTCCGCCACGATTGTTTTTGTTATTGCTATTATTGGAGGATTTAACGAGCGATTTTCGAAGCAACTCTAAAGCTCGCAAATTATTTATGCATTCGGCGTCGAAGAGGCTCGGGTAAATTGAGCTTTTTGCAACGCACACACACCAAAAGTGCGAGGGGAGGGGAAGCTTCAACAAGTCAAACATACGCAACAATATGGGTCAGGTTGCCAGCTAGCTCGGGAATATATATCTCGTTTCGCTTATGCGCGTTCGCTCTAAAAATTGTTCACAGTATCTCGGCTACATTATTAAAGCTCTCGCGAAAAAAAAAAACAAACAACAACAATTTAGAAGGTTCAGAGAAGTCGTAGGAGACACGAAGAATAAAACGAAAAAAACAGAGAGAAAGAGATAGGAGAGGGTTGAATGTACCAACCACCCTTCTAAAGCCGCTAACGAGCTTAGCGTTGTTCGATGACCGGAGCGTGAAATCGTAGTCTGACGTATTAATTGCATCGACGATTTCGCCTCGCATAGGGGAAGACTCCTATTTTTCTTCTCTTTGCTGCTTCAAGTTTGAAAAAATAAAAAAACGGGGGGGATTGACATTTTAATCAACCTACTTTTAATTATGTGTTCGGCGTGGCGAACTTTATGAATAGCCTATTATTTGGCAGCGATAACTCGGGGCCAAAAGTTGCAGTCGATATTTATTAAAAGTTGGTAATGACTTGGGTGCTAGTTGCACAGCTTCCAAAATAAATCGAACGCGCGCGCGCGCATTGAATAGCGTCTCATTAGGCGGAAGGAAAAGAGAGCTAGCGCGCGATCAGCATAACAATGGTGCGTTTGAAAGAAACGTTGTCGGTGGGATGGTGGCGAAAGTTATCCGTAGACGGATAAGCGAGGTCACGACATTGGCCCCAGCAATTAGACAGAGTATAAGAAGGGGGGGAAGGTTCGTTTGTAAGGGCCGTTGGCTCGTTGCCGCGTAGCTGTAGAAGTCGAGCGGCTGACCGGAGCTGAAACTTTGAGCGTGAAGCGAGACGGAAACTTCGGATATGGATCGAGTGCCTCTCGGCGGGAGGGAGGGCGTTAATGAATTGTTGGTTATTGTCGTGTTGTTTGGTCGTCCGACCAATTGCCGAGATTGCTTTCTTCTCCTTCATCTTTCACTCTACTTCGCCCAGATACACTCTCTAATGACGTCTTCTCGCGAGTGGAATAATACGAACTCGTAGTAAGAGGATTTCGCGAGGAGTTTTGCGAATTTTTAATCACGTTCTTCCGCGCGAGAGGCAAGCGCGTGGGTCGCGGAATACTTGAGCGCATTTGAAATTAGTTTTAAATGAAACTCCTCGCGTGCTTGAGAATTCATACTTTCCGCACAAAGCAACGCAGAGGGCATAACGTATTCAAATCCTCGTTGAGAATGAAACTTAAATAAACTTTATTTAGGTATTGTGGCTAGAGTTGCTACGTCAAAAACAAGTCGTCGTCGTATTGTCGACGAAAAAAAAGAAGAAGAAATCGATGAGCGAAAAAAGCAGCTTATTAGATGTGAAGAGAGGAAATTTGGAAGATAAGGACCCTCGTGGAACAAACTGTCATTGACGTTAGTCGAGGCCACTCGAATAAGGCATACGTATAGTGCGGGCAGCCGATCGCTCGCGGCCGATAAACGACAATGCACCGCACTACTATATATCTGCATGCCAAAGTCAACAGTCAAGACGTTACAATACCTCCTCCCCAGGGTATATGCAAGTGCATCGCAGTGAATCTGCCGAACGAATGTAGGTGACTTTCCAAGCTCTTTTGATACTATGTTTACATTCGTCGTCCATTTATTCGGGAATTCGCGCGATTGTTTTGATAAGAAAAATCCGAGTACAGAAGTTTCTGGCAGCATCTGCTGCGTTAAAAAGCGAGCACGTACATAAGATAAACTTCGAAAAAGTTAAGTTCCTGGCACTCGTTCAAAGTGGCCGAGGATCAATTTCACACTTCGATCGCTGATTTCTTTTTGTTCTTGTTTGCTGTAGCTCGCTGTACAGACAATGTTCGAAGGAGCAAACGCTTGCAAATTGATGGAATGACGTTGAATCAAATTGAAAAGCTCTCCCGCTGCGATCAATCATAATTAAGCTCTCGCGCTTTCTCTCGGCTTTTCTTATATAAACGTAATAAATTTTCGCTGGTATTTTCTCGGCGAATATATATATAAGCGACTGGCTAATATTTTCTCGACGGCAGCAGAATGGCTTTATAGCGAACGCGATGAAGAGACGCCGAGGATAATCGTTTATTCAAAGCCGCGTACATATATATGTATATAGGATATGCGTCGTCCCTCGGGGAGTGGATGCTCATAAGCGAGAACAACAAAAGTTTATGGCCGTAGGATATCAGAGCCTATATTTCTTTTTTCTTTTACAGCGGTAGCAATAAGTTGATGAAATGATTTTTCACCGTGCGCCTCTTTGCTATATTTGCATTCGTTTCGACAATTTATCGCTTTGGCTTTCGACGTCGTGTCGTCGATGAAACATTTGACGATAAATGGAGTAATTAGTGAGCGGTATGTACACGCAACAAAGAGCATTGACGAATGTTCCGTGATATTAAGCACTGGATGTATATGCAATGGGATTGATATTCAACATTGAGGGGGGGAAGGGGGTCAATAACCGAAGTTAGCCATTGTTACTAATGACCGTTCGATATCCTCAATCGCGCCACATCCCGCGGGATTTCCGTTGCCCAGAACGCGAAACTTCGCGAAGGAAAAACAATTGAGTCATCCAACAGTTATACACGCTTAGATGTTATCTCATCAATTGCAAATTTCAGCTATTTGGCTCGTGGCTGTGCGGTCAGCTGCTCTATATTTGAGTCGAGTGTGCTTTCGCAAAAAAAAAAAAAGAAACTTTTTCGCGCGCGCGCATAAATGTTTCACGATTGACTGCACTGCTTTTATATGGACAGCCGTCGAAGTTTCTTTTCTCCGCAACTATTAACTAGTTTAAAGTTATTCGCAAGTTCTCGCAGCCAGGTTCTATATATACACACACACGCAGACACGCGAATGGAAAAGTTGGATGACGATGATTGAACGAGAGCACTAACACACACAGAAAAAAAACATCAAAATTCTCTCTCTGGTGATGTTACTGGCACGATAAGATTTGGCCGCGAATCTCCTCGCAAGCACGCACAACTTTGTCGTATCACCTGTAGCCGTGATATAGCGAGCGCAGTGACCCCGCAACACAAGAGGGTAAGTGAGAAAGGTTGTCGCTTGCTGCTATAGAGCTGCGGCTATGGAATGGTGTTTGGAAGAATAGTTGTCAGCGTGCCAAAGCTTATCGTGCGAGTGAGCGTAGTGGATGTGTGTTTTTGAGAGAGAGAGAGAGAGAGAGAGAGAGAGAGAGAGAGAGAGAGAGAGAGAGAGAGAGAGAGAGTAGAAATGAGCGCACCTTTGCGTCGACGTCGTATGAAACACCACTGCAGCATGAAACATGACACTCTGCGACTGCAGGCGGTGGCGTCGAGTGTGTTGATCTTAGGTGTAGGAGCGTGATCCGCATCGGCACTGCGCTCGCACTTTCAAAACGATAATGCACTCCACCTCGTCGTCGTCCCGTTTGCAGGTTAGGTTACGTCGTCGCGACATATATGCAGCGGACACACCAACGGTACATACAGACAGCTGATTCGACAACTACATATATATATGTGTGTATATGTATATGTACGTCGCGATGCGAGAGAGGGATAGAAAGAGAACAACACAACGCGCTGGCGCGGGGATATATTGGTACGTTTAGGCGCCTCGAGGTCGGCCCACCGACTGACTCGGGCGTCGCGACGCCGACGCCACCTTCCTGCGCGCCACTGCTATATACTCTCTCTCTCTCTCTCACCCTCTCTCCCTCCCCTAACCCCTCTTTCCTTCTCCATCGCAACTCTCGCTCGCTAGCTCGCAACCAAAAACGCGTATACGTGTAATATCATTCCTCGCTACCGCTACTGCTCTGTTCTGTGTGTTTCTGAAAATACCTGCGATCTTTTTCTTTTTTTTTCTGCTAATTAACTTGCGAATGTTGTAATTTCCATTGTTAGGTCGGGATTTTAATTAAGGCACAATAGTGTGGAATGGCTGTTTTAGTAGATATGGAGGCGCGCAAGCGTTGAGGAAAATTTAAAGAAAATATTTTTGCTTATCCTTGCTCTCGCTCTTTATCTTTGTCGTCGAGCTCGCTCGCGCTTTTTCATTATCATTGCTCGGCTGATGGCTGATTGCTGGGTACTCACCTGAAACATAAAAAACGGATTTGGTATTTTAATTAAACGTTCGTTTGAAATGATATCCGCGAGGTGAATTGTTTGCATTACTCGAGGATTTAAAGGTGGAAAATTATAATATCGAATTACTTGAATTGCTTGATCGATGCCACTTTCTATCGCTAAGACTAATCGGCAATCGATTAGCCTTGACTGACGACGCGACCAATCAATTGCACGTTTTTTTCTTTGCCTTAACATCTATTCAATAAGCACCTACGTCAACGTGATGTCGGTCACGTTGTGAAATATGCAGCGGGTACATGTGTGTCGTTACGTTATTCATTGCTTTAAATACACGAGTGAGCTTTTGTTAATTATTGATGCGATTCCTGATTGAGTCGAGAGACTAGCGTTAACGTCATTAATTTTAACCGGAAAGTAGATCAAATTTTCCAACCGCTAGGTGCACCGCGCGAGCGATCCGATCATGGATGTAATAGAACGAAGTGTATTCGTCTGCTCTCGTGCGCAGAATAGTCGAGTGCACTCTCTTTCTTTCTTCGGTTTTTTTTACTCTCTGATAGTTTAATGAATCAGAGAGAGTGCTTAGCCATGATTCAATTTAGTTTTTAGAGGTTTCAATATTGATGTTCGAATACCTCCTCGCTGGGAATATCTTTAGAGTTGGTGGTATTGATCTTTGCAGCTGTGATATGGCGTGTCGTACTAAACTTACACTCGTACTACTGACAACTCGCACGAACCGCAAGCGCCTCCCCGGTGATGGCACAAAGTGCGTAAGAGATTTTATGAATTTATGATGGTGTTTGCCACTAGTTTTCACGCTAATTAACGGCATACACGGCGCGCGCATTGTAATGCATGAGATTGAGCTAATAGTTAATTTGCGTAGTGTATGAAGAGCTGCGGCCCGAGCACACTAGAAATTACTTTATGGAAATTAACTGCAATAACTTCAGTGATTATGCGATGATACTATTACGTTGTTTGTTTAGTCCGAGAGTTCATTAGTTCGCGAAAAACTAAAAAAAAATTCTTTTTTTTTCGGACAATACCGCACGAACCAATAAATTCTAAAAAAAAAAAAAACAAGCACTCTCTCCCTATTGAATTGGACATGCACTCTCTCTCTCTCTCACTCTATCGAAAAGAAATACCACAGTAATCCAGCTTGATCGTCATCCGAAGCGTGCTGCTGAAATAATCAACGTCGCGCGCAGAGCTTCAAAAAAAAAAATTGAAAAAACGTCTCTATCGCAACCGTGACGAAAAAAAAAAGAAGAGAAGAACCAAAACGAAAACTAAACCCACGAGGAAACAAAAAAATGGAGGCGCGAATATTTTTTTCCTGTGAATGCGAATAAAAACGTCCCAGCAGCAGGAACGTGACGCACGGCCGAGGATCAGAGTCGGCTTTTGGCTCACTACCCGCTATATATATACACACTTCTCTCTCTCTCTCTCTCTTTCTCACTCGCGGGAGAGCTCGAATCAAGCGAAAGGATTGTCGAATTGAAAAATTTCAAGCTCTCTGAATTAGAAGCGATGGGAAGCGAAGCTTTTTTTTTCCACCCGTAGAGTGGAGAACGAGCTTTTCTTTTGCGCGCAAAAAGAAACAAAAGCGAATTCGATATCTCATTCGATCCATTAATAAAAGAAAAAATTGTGCACTTATGGCATGCGTTGTAGTGTGGGAATTGAGTGAGAGAAACCGCAACGTTTTTTCGTAACGGAAAAAAAAGTGAGTAGACACTTTCGGTGTCAATCAAAATCGTATAAATATAGTTTGAAGTGCGATCGAAATCAAAGTAAATTTCCTTCGAATATTCCATTAGGAGTAGTAGTATAGCATCAGAAATCGTTGGCAGCGGTGGAGCCTATCTATCAAAAGATGCCGGGCGCGCGATAAGGGAACGGAAAAGCGTAAGAGAGAGAAGAAGAAGAGGGTGGCAAGCCTCGAGATAAACGGCTTGATAAATAATTGATACGCGTGTATCTCTCTCTCTTTCGTCGTGTCCCATGACGCGAAATCTCCGAAGGGAGGCTGGTGGGGAATCAAGTGGCATCGGAATACAAATGTTGATACGTGAGGACGAATACAATGTGACTCGAGCGAGTCCCGAGATTGTCCTAATGTAAACAGAGGCGATTTCTTTGCTTTTTTTTGTTGTTGTCTCTGTCTCCCCTCTTCTCGCTATATATCCGTCGACAAACCAACGCGGCAGTGTGTCGGTGCGGCTTTTTGGGTTAGCAGCGGTAATCAGCCTGAGCAAAGCCGCACGACCACAAGCTACTTGCTACCGAAATGATGCATGTGTATCGATTACCGATTCTCCTATATGCCTTAGAGGCATCCGCTACGCTATAAAGTGCACCGACCTCACCACCACCACCACCCGCACTCTTATAAATGTGTATAATCCGACGCAACAGAAAAAAATTTTATTATAAATTGCTCGCGTTCGAATTTCAATTTTCAGACACGCAAGAAACAACGGAATTGTAATACTCGTCCGCGTTCTTACTCTTTTTTTTCTGGCTGGAAATAAGAGCCTCGTAAAGATCACGAGTAGGAGCCAGCCCGAGTTATTTCAGTTGAACACCAGTGGCGGAGAGAGAGAGTGAGAGAGAGAGGGGTGGGGGGCAAATGGGCAAAGTGAATTTTACCGAGATGCGGCCGCGGGGAGTTTGCTCCCTTAATGCAAAGCGAAACGAGGCCGAAGATATTGAAAGCAACGCGCTTGCAGCCGTGAATTTCGTGCACGGGGGTACTCTCTGTCTGTTAAAAGCGTGAGCCATCTCTCTCCCACTCTCTCTCTCCGGAGAGATTGATGTTAATTGGATTACTCACGGACGATGCTTTTCCAAGTGATTGTTCGTAATGCGAATTGCTTTTCGATAATCGCAGTAGCGACGTACATTTTCTGATATTTCTGGAAATTTCAATGGAAAATGAAAATCGGATTCTTTGTACAAGCATTGATTTTCGCTCCCATTCGCTTTTTCAATCAATCAAATAATCATCAGTGCGTATGTATGTCATGTCGTAAATTTTGAAATTACCAGGAAATCCAATTCGGATCGTGATTGATGTTGGATCCATTGAATTCTTTTTTTCTCAAATGCAACGCTGTTATGAATTTCTAGAAATTGAATTTGGATAATTTCAATCGTGGGAATTGCGGTGCTTCGTATATATGTATATAATTTTTTTTTTATCGGCCAGAGTACGAACGATAAGCGCCTCTTTTGAAAAACTGATGATCCAAGAGAAACTCGTCAAAAAAAAAAATCCGCATGACCCATCACTTCTCGCCGCGAGCCATAAAGCTGCGAGAATATCGCGGGATCAGCATATCAACGAAATCTCAGCAGCAGAAGTACATAAAGAAGAAAAAAGAAAGACAAGAGAGACAAAAGAAAAGTCCTTACAAACACACAAAACCGCTATACGTAGTTCTCATCGTCCTTGGGGAATTAACGGGGATCTCGTTTGCTGGCGGATTTTATCGTCTCGAGAGTCGTCGACTCGAGTCGTACATTTATTTGTCACGCGAAACCCATCACGAGCAGCTTTTAATTGGTTTTCGACTGACTTTTACAAATGATCGACGTCAGCTTCTGAAAATCTTTCCTGAAAGCGCGCCCATCCAAACACTTTTGATATTGCCAAGGAGAGACATGCAAACAGATTTCGGTTTCGCGAGCTTTTTGCCTATGCAGACCGCGGCGGTGTATAATTTTACTTTCAAGCAGGGAGGAAGGAAGAAAAAAAAAGCTTCGGTTAACGCCCCGTGCACGAAAGGAGAGAAACTGTTCAGACGGTTCTGCATTATTTTCACATTCCAGGGGTTACTCTGTGTAGTTTTCTTTTTTTTTTTTGCCGCCGCGAAATTGATGCAGAATTATTCTACGTCGTAAAGACTTTGCGCGAGCGAAAGAAAGAAAACCGAGTCTCGGCGTTATTGAATTTTCCGCGAACAAAGGAGACTGCTAATGTCATCAGGCACAAGTGTAAATCGATAGAGCCAAGTTTTCCCTCATTAGAGGCCACTTTTCTTCTGTTTTGTTTGCTGCCGTCGGATTGAATTCAACGGCCTCTCACTCTCTTTCTCTCTCGTTTCTGCGCACTTCGGATCTTTTCTTCTTTCTCGCTTGCGAGCTCCGGCTCTAACTGAATCGAACGAGGAGGGCTAAGAGTTTGATCGGATACTTCTCAAGTGCGCGGCTAATTTGATTACTTTCCCCTGGGGGCCGCCGCCGCCGCGAGTTTTCTCGTACAAACTTCGTGCAAAATTGCGGATTTTTCTATCTCGCCGAGCAAATAGTTTGAGTTTTAACTAGCTTTCAAAAGCTGCTTTATATGAGAGCTGCAGGCCATGACCAAGCTTACTTATGGCAATGCAAATTTACCCGCACTACGCTCTCTGTCTCTCTTTTGGATCTGCTGCCGCTACTAAAACAACATTTGCCCTTGTCTCTCTATCTCTCGGAGCTTTTGCGCTTTGTACTAACTTACAATTTTGCGTAAATGGAGAAAATGGCTATTTGATGAGAATCAACGTGTATGTGGTGGAAAAAAAAAGAATTAATTCGGAATAAGAGACTTTTTCCTTCTCGAGTGGCAATCCTTTGTGCACGTTGAGATCAAATAAATCTCAATGGGCAACATCCTTGAATATCAAAGATTTACAGGAAAAACATTTCGCATCCAGTAGTCCAGGTCAACAAGCGACCAGCCGTGACGAGAAAAAAGAAAAAAAACGATCAAGTCTAAACTTCAGATCGGCAAACAAGTAACAGTACCTCTCGCCATTATGTATCCTATCTCACGGAAACTCGAAACGCAGTGTATCATCGCGGCATTAAATCGCGGTGTCGATCGGTGCATTATCCGCGCGGGAAATTCGATTCTATCGCGCAAGCTCGCGAAATTGCCGGCGAGAGCGCGCGGAGACGTGACCTAGCGCCTGGGCGGGCATCGATGCACGTATAACTTTTAGATTGGAAAATTTCTAAGCTTTTATACTACTATGCCGCTGCTGCACAGCGCGTCTCATCTCCCCCGTGAGATTTGCGGCTTCTTTGTGATTTTACAACGTGTCTCCGTCTCCTGCATCCGAATGGAAAATAAAACATTGCTGAATTTGTTGCAAAGCGTAAACATCGCGGACAATTTATGGTGATACGCTTATTTACGACAGGTGGATTCTTTTGCGCGAGGCAGATGCTCGGTCATCGTTTATATATCTCCGAGATCTTTGAGGCCGAAATTGGATTCGACATCGCGAGCTACTCCGTGGCCGACTTTTCAGAATAAATTCCAATGCTGCGCGGACTCGCATGGAAGTTTGGGCATATATATATACAGACGAACGCGCTTTTTTTTCTCCAATGAGGTTTATTTAATGGATCGGAAGTGATATATCATCTTGTTTTTACGATCCGTCAAAGAAGCGCGCCTACAAAATTTTCCAACTTTTTCCCCCCTAATCTCGCAGGTAATCGTTGAGAATATTTTTTGATAAAAATAAAAGTCCGACTATTCCGCGACATTATCTACTTGGAGAGAGAGAGAGGGAGAAAGACTGGTTGGAAAATACAACTTTTTTTTTGGTCCCCGAGCGCGAGCTTATACTTTTTTCTCACCACGATCTTAGAGAGCATATATAACGAGCGAAGGATCTTTTCCCAAGCGTGCGGTTTGATATCGAGCGCTCGTTACATTGAAAGCTTCTTTATTATATCCTAAACGGCTGGCCGAAGCTGCTTGTCCCGCCGCGGTGAAATTAACCTACATTCTCGTATTCGCTGGCGAGCCGCGTGTCCTTTCAATTTACCGCGCTATAAAATGAAGCTTGGTAAAAAGCATTTTGAACGGAGGAAAACACGCATGTTGGTGGTACGTACGGTGATAGAGTAAATCGATACACGTGAGCAAGAGAGAGAGAAGCCCATCAAGGAGCCGCAAAAAGACCAAAAGAATGGAAGAGTGAGGATAAGCGAGGAAAGAAAAAGGGGTTGGCCCGTTAAAGTCTCGCGGCCACGAGGATGGTGTGTGTGTACGTTGGCCGAGCTGCTGCTGCTGCTGGGGGGTATTGATCGCCTCTTGGCTGGCGCCTATCCGGTCGCTTCCGCCTTACAGTGAGAAACTCCTCCATGTGTGTAAGCGCGAGGCGTTCGAGTGACCGAAAATTCGCGATTTCGACACACCGCAGGGAGGCACGAAAACACACACACGACACCGCACACAAGGACTTTTACGAGCCTTTAATTAAGACCGATTTGTTTTCACCCCATTTCGATCAGCGAGTTTCGTATTACCCGCACACGACCTCGTTGCTTTTGACTTCGTTCTCGTGTTGCGTTCGACGAATTATTGCCATGGCAGTAGTTTAGTGAATTAGTGCTTAGGATTCTATGTGTGTGCGCACATAGCAAACAGCGAAGAACAATAAATTCCATGCAATAAATATCGAGCATCGACAGTGCTAATATTTAGCAGCAAACAACGAAGATATATTTTCCTTTCGCATTATATTGAAAAAAACATTTGCACTCCGAAGGCAACAGCATTCATAGAAAAACCGTATAGTAACCGAACGATCGAAACGCGAGAGGGCTTGGGAAAAAAAATCGTGAGGCCGGCTTCGTCGACAAAAAAAATTAGGCTTGGGGGCCAATAGAATCCAATTAGCACAGAGCGCCACCGAGCCAACTGATATTTTTCTGGCGCGCGAGGGTGTGTGCAATTTATATCTGCAAAGGGACTCCGCGTGAGAATTAGCTTCGTCGAGCAAAACTCAGGTCTCTCACTCTCGCGCCTTTGAAATATTCAAAGAGCAAAATAAAAAGCTTCTGGCCGCGAGACGAGCAAATAACGTTGACCTCAATGCAACGTTAAAAGCGAAACAAATGTGAGGCCGTCAGTTTTTTTTTTCAATTCGTCGAGTAAACAGAAGTGGACTGCTGCTGGTGCTTTTGCTGCATCGAGAAGAGTAAACACTAAATCCCGAACGCACAGGCGCGTGTGTATCGAGTGCGAGCTTTGTTATTCTATTCCCGGTGCCTCTTCACTCGCATTAATCCAGAGCCCAAGCGCGCGCCCCTCAGCGAGTCTGCAAGCATTTTGCTAGTCACGTAATGCACTAAACCTATGCTTCGCAAGCATCGACACGACGAGTACATTTTGATGCATAAAGCATTCACTCGGATAAAAATAGATTTGACCTACGAACACTTGCTGCACTTTACTCTTCAAGAGTGCGAAAATATATATAAAAACGAGGAATTTTTTTTTCATCGAAAGATATTGATAGAGAAGAAGCCAGCATCGAGAATAACTATTGACAGCGATAAATGTCTCTGCGAAGTTTCTCGCTCGTCGGGGAAAAGCGGTGGCAGCGCCAGTAGAACTTTCGCAGTCGATAGCGCAAATGAATTACCGCCGCTCGACTTGGCTCATTATTTATAATTGCCAGCACGTTGCGAGGAATCCCGACGCGCTTCATTTTGGATAATTGAATGCTGCTCTCTTATCCGCGTGTATCGCGTCGCACCGAGAGTTAATAAGCCAAAGCGAACAAATCGACGAACAACAGCGACGAGCAGCTTCGACGAATTCCAGGAAGGAAAATTCAATTAGAAAGAACTGAATGAAAGACACTTAACGGTAAATATCTCTTTACGCAATATAATCGGCGGGGCAATTAAGCGTCCTGTAAATGAGGGGCGGGGGGGGGGGGGATTACGTAACACGGCAAAGTCGATGACTCGACAAGGCAAGGAAAGCTTGTTGCAGAATAATAAAGACAATGTACATTCAATTACTCGAACGTCAAGCGATAGCCTAAGAACATAGGGCTTAAGGGTCATTGATCCTCTACGGTCTACGGCGTTGCAGCACATACATACATACACCTGCGCAACCCACCCTCGAGACTTGCGCGAGCGCGCGAGTCAGTCGCGGTGTGGAAGATTAATCGCGACGCTGCACGTGACACACGCCAAATCGGCATGCAAGTGTATAAGAAATTACTAAAATAACGAGGGGAAAAAAAGAAAAAGAAGCTTTTCAACACTGCACTGCGGCCCGCGCTCGCGTTGATTATCGAAATGCGATATTCTCTCTTTCGGTTATCGAAAATGCATTTGCGTAATCTGCTTCAACGAGAGATGGATTTTTATTTTTGCTTGCACGGATGGAAGGATTTCACCTTTTTTTTTTATTTCATACAATAGTTCGCTCTCCAGACCAGAGTAGATTTGCTTATTGACTTTTCGAGGAGGCAAACGAGTGTATGTGACCTTGTGGGATTTCTCGTCTTCGTATTACTTTGTTTTCTTTTTGCTTTTGTAAAGGTCTTTAAGAAGTTTTACGTAATTAGAAGGAAAAAAAAATCGATTGTATTTTAGTTCAGAAAGGGCAACTTGAAAGAAGCCTGTTTACTATTCAAACGGAGAGTCTCGATTTCAGTGTTCTCTATAATGGAGAGACAAAAGCTCGAGGCGATAAAACACAAAACTCATTGTCGGGAGCTACAACAAAAGGAACGCAAATTCAGGCCGTTTTACTCAACTAATCTAATCGGCCCAGAGACTCGTATACGTAGGTACGTACGTCTCTGCTTATGTATAGCAGTCTATGTCCCTTTCTACCCCGCCACTGCCGCCGCCGTCGCCGCCGACACGTGTTACACGTTGGAGGAATTGGGTCATCGCCGCGGGCTGCCTGGCACTTCCATGCCTAAACCACGCTAGTGCTTCCTAGTTCGAGTGCGCGCGCGGGATGGCTTTTAATATGAGCTTGCGAAGCCTTCCCTTGGCACTCTACTCGTCGTCGGTTATACATGTTTTGTTGGAGAGAGAGATATATAGATGCTCTGCTCTGATGTAAGCGAATTCGGAAGTCGTTCTCTATCTCTCTATTCACCTACATTCTCGTCGTGCCTTTTCTTCAATCATTTTCCTCGGAAACAAAGATTCTGACTCGAGATTAATTCTCGACTATATACGAAAAAGTCCTCGGACATTTCATCTTCAATTCAAAAGCATTCTTTGTATGTGTGCGGGGGGTTATTTTATTCTTTCTTTCTTGTTTCTTTGGAAAAGCGGAGACAAAAGGAGCAAGCGTAAAGCCTGAAAAATGTTAGCAGTCGCAGCTGAGACTTACCTTGGGAGTTGTGCTGATTGGAGGAGGGCAGCGGGGGCATTCCGGGGTAGAGGGGCGACGGATGGGGCGAGGCCCGGTTACTGCCGGGCGGCTGCTGGCTGGCATTGGTAGGTGTCGGCGTTGCCGGCTGCTGAAACGTCGGCGTCGGCTGCGAGGTAGGCGTCGCTACGGGTGTACTCCCGTGCTGCTGTTGTTGATGCTGCTGCTGCTGCTGATGCTGCTGCTGTTGTTGCTGCTGCTGGAATTGTTGTTGCAACTGTTGCTGCAGCTGCTGCTGATGGTGAGCTTGCTGCTGCTGTGGCGTCGGCGGCTTCTGAGGTGCGCTTGTGTTGTCGCCCGTTGGACCTGCGATGAAAAATATTATAAATTAATATTTTTATATCGATTGCTCCAATTTACTTGAATATTTTTCAATAATTAATACTTTTTGGAACTATTTTCACAAACAGCAAGTTGAGAATTATTTTTTGCCCAAATTTTTTTTTTTGTTAAATTATGATTATTTATTTGAAAAGTTTACTTGGAAGATGCGGCTCGTGATAATAAAGAATTTCCTACTGCTTTCCACGAGAAAAATAGTAGAAAACTGCCTTCCACTTTCCAATGTCGATAAAACAGATTGCTATTGTACCATTAGCTGGTAAAGTAGTCTAAAATCGGTTTTCCAGCTAAATATTTACTTTTACAATAACAATAGTTACATAAACATCAGAATATTGCTTGAAATTGCAACACATTATGTCAATAAACATTTTCAACGTGCTTTTTCGTGAAAACAATTTTTCTACGTTGTAAACAAAAAAAAAAGAGTACCTACTTGAATACTCACTATTTTCGGGAATGGGCGACGTAGGACTTTCAGGCAACAATATGCCTTTCTGTACAAGTTCATCTCGGTTCGCTCGAACCGAAATTTTCCTCTCGAGTGCTAAAAGCAAAAAATAAATCCATCAGTCAATAGAATTAAAATGTAATCCATAGCATCAAAGCAATCTTAGCGGGATAATCCACACGAATGACTTTGAACCTCGAAGAGATAAAATAGCAACTGCGAATCTCAACTTACATCTTGAAGCGGCCTCGAACTTGTCCGATTTCTTTTTCCGTTTCCATTTCCACGGCTTGAAGAGTCTACCGAAGGCCGAGAACTTGCTTTTCCTTTCGAGCGGCGGCGTCCGCGTCCCGGAACCCAAACTGTTTGCTCGAAGTGCTGCTCCATTCTGTTTTTTCGCTGCAAAAAAGGAAAACCTCGTTGAAATCCAATTACCTAGGTCGGTTCGTGTGAACACATATATCCAATAAATGCTTTTTAATTTATCGCGCATTGTTTTAGCGAGAGAGATATTTATGATAGGGAGTGAGAGTGAAAAAAGTGCGAGTTCCGCGATACCGACGCGAACCTTTCGCAATGTCTATTTCGCTGCTAGCGCGACCTGCATTACCGCAGCACGGGATGCATGAGAGAATGCATCCCTGTTTCGCGACTAATGGATCGACCATGGATAAAAATAACTGTTGCTCGTGTACGAGCAATAAATAACGATCGGATGACATTTACTTTAGGGACGTGAATTTTGATCGAACGTGACTCTAATTGTCGCGGTTCAATTATACCGAGACAGAGGCGATTACGTAAAGGAGGCACGTGAAATATGCTCGTATTTTTCAAAATTACAGCTGCTGCAAGTACCGGCAATTGTACAAAATACTTTGGCTTGATAATAGACTTGAGCTGCTGCTGCTGCCGCTGCTGGCGACTTCCGCAAAACATAATGCGCAAATGCGACGAGTTCCCCTCTCGCAGTTTTCTATAATCTGTGAGAAAATATCCGCGCGAGTGCGAGCATAAAGCAAGGACGCTTGGAAAACCACTTTTCAATCGTCGAAGAATAAAGTTAATTATCGGAATTTCCAGTGGATGAATCAGCAAGCAAATAATCCACGCGTTTCACATGCATTCAACTCGGCAATCATTCAAAGCAAAAAGAAGTCTTTGGCCGCACGTAAGCACGACGTCGAATTAGCCGAGCAATTTTTCAACGACGAGCGCGGCAGTCCGGCGGCAACAGCTATATACTCTACGTACCGATCAATACCTCGATATATAATAGCGCTCGCGAGAGAGAAAGAGAGGTAGACAGCAACTGTCCTCGGAGACACATGAGGGAGAAAGTAAAGCACGTTGATTTAATTCAGCCTCCGCACTATGCTCTCTTATTTTCAACACCTGCTAAAAGCGCACTGTGTGTGTGTGTGTGTGTGTCTCGTTGCACAAAGCCGGAAGTCTCCT
The DNA here is from genome assembly GCA_035047105.1 of Galeopsomyia nigrocyanea. Taxonomy (NCBI): domain Eukaryota; kingdom Metazoa; phylum Arthropoda; class Insecta; order Hymenoptera; family Eulophidae; genus Galeopsomyia; species Galeopsomyia nigrocyanea. The sequence goes on from JAWWMK010000008.1 coordinate 1,752,853, forward strand.
CTCTTTTTACCCAACAACAGGAAGTTTTTTTTTCCCTCAAAATTCACGACAATCAAATGTCTCTTGCGCAAGTTCACGAGAAAAAAAAGCTTGATGAAAATTAGTTGCACAATGAATTAGTGGTTTTGCATGGTCGTCGTAACGAGCACGTCCAAAGTAGTAATGCATACGTTTCGTTATACCACTGCCAGAGGACAAAATCGATCTCGAGTAGGAGCATGCAAGGGTTTTTTTTAAAGCAAATGCCATTTTAGAAAAGTAGGGAGAGAAGAACTAAGATCGAGTTATATAGGGCCATCTGATGCTCGCGCATGCGCTTAGATTTTCGGTGAAGAGCGAGGGGGTTTTAGTGCGATGCTGATAGGATTCTTCGGGGGATTCCAGAGAGCCGGTTTCAATTCGCTAAAGGGTCAAAGACCTGTCGGCTTTTGTCCGCGCGCGCGCGCCCCCGATTGAAATGGGATATCACACAGCCAGTCCTCCTCGTCGCAGATCCCTTTTGCCCAACATGCTAATCTTCTTTAATGGAATGTGGTTTTCGGGCAAAAATTTCAACGCTACGCTGTGGCAGATCGCAGAAACGATAATTGACATCAAACCCGCATGTGCAATTATTGATTTGACACGTGTCCTATTTTTTTTTGTTTTCAAAAGAGATTTCATTACAATTATAAGTGTCGCTGTGCATTTCCGACGTTTCGGCTCAAGAAGTAGAGCTTTAATTTTCTTGAGGATATTTCCGTTGATTTATTAATCTTTCAATTTATGAGAATATCATTACTCAGCAATCAAGGAAAGAGCAATATCCGAACTTTGAATAACAAAATTCTTCTTGTTTAAACACCGGTTCAGTATTTTTCACGGCGGCTAATTAAAATTTAACGAAGCGCAAAAAAATTTTTTGCAATTAGTTGGGTGAGCATAATATACACTTGGTTATATAGCGTGAGCGCTTCTTCAAGCCAGTAGTCTTCTTCTCTTTTTTTTTTCATTCTTTCTTTCTCATCTCTTTTTCAGTGCAGTTATATACCGGAAAAGTTCATCACGCTCTTTGTGCGACTGCTGCGCGCGCGCAAGTTCTTTAATAAAAATCCTCGGAAAACTTTCTCCTGCGTCTATAATGATCGAAACTTCCCGTTTGAGAGCGCGCAACGGCAATTGGATAGCAGAAAAAAAAGAGATCGAAAAAGGATGACGCTGTGTCTATACGCTAATGGCGATGCCACGGTGCGCGGATGCACACACGTTTCACGTGTCACAAAGTACTTCCGTTTGTCCCTGGAATTTTCGCGTGATACGCAATTAGAATAGCCTCGGGGTAGCCGATGCACCATTCAATGCGCTTCTGGAATTTCCATTGCATTCAACGTTTTATTTCAATGTTGCTTTTCTTCTTTTTTTTTTAATTGTACGAAGCTTTCAAACGAACTGTTAAACACTGCTTTTACGGATGATGCCAAAAGATAACTGTTCTCCTCTCAATTCAAATTACTTGCGACATCCAATTAAATTGAAAGTGTTTTTAAAGGGACGACAGAAAAGATATTGCATACTTTGGAGAAAATTGTATTCTACGGAATAAAAAATCCAGGAAAAACGTCAAGTTAGTAATGACATTGTTTGAAAAGATAAAAATCTATTGATACACTGATGTTTCAAGTCCTTCTGCCCTCCAATAAATTTCAATTTGAGTCTTTACTTCAGAGGTACTTTTCCAAGTTGGTTGGCTGGCTGTGTGCTCCGATTGAAAATCTATTATAGCCACCGATAAATCTCGAGGAAATATAGCTTTGTGTATATGCGCGTCGCTGCTGAATTTACGACGCGAAGAAAAAGTGAATTGCGTTCCGTAAAGAAAAGGTGCAGAAGGAAAAAAGAAGAGAACTACTACGCTATTTCGTTTAATAGGTGACGTATAAATGTTTATTACACGTAGATGAGGAAGGTACTTTTTTTTTATTCGGGATCGGAAATTTATTAAATCACTGATCTCTCAGAGCAAACTTGTTCTCGGCATGAATAACAAACAAGATTTCTTTTGTATGCTCAAGAATAACATTTGTCAAGCCACTATGTGCTCATTGCTATTCTGGCATTCATTTTTTTCGTTCGAATATGCAAATTCATCGTAATAGCATTGGGTTCAAACAGCAAACAGGATTCAACGAAACAAACAGGTACTGAAGAAATATTTTGCCGACAAACATTAAAATATCATTTCTAGTTTACCTTCAACAAAGCCACTCTAAACAAAGTATGTCGATAGAATATTCAACGTTATAAGCTTTCAAAACGAAAAAAAAAAAATTGTCAGGTAGAATGTACCAAATCCACTCTTTCAGCGGAGATTGCTAAAATAAAGTGTAAAACTTGAAAGAGAAAAAAAAAGAGCGATCGATCGTCAAGCTACAGACTCCGTTAGCCTAATGCTTTTCGCGCGCGATAAAAATGCAACGACGACGCGACGGCGACGACGACGATGGGGGAAGAAAAGTTGAGAAGCTGCTGCTGCTGCCGCGTGTGCTTTACGGGCGCGATAACGGCGATCGAGACAAAGAACCGAGAGAGGCTTTGATGCTGATGGTACTTGGCTTCGATATATATTTGGAGTATCGATTCTTTTAGGAGCATTCACGTGAGATTGGAAACTGTATTTATTTTTTTTTTCAACTAAAGTTTCAAATTTGCGAAGCGAAATGGTGGATTATTAATAGAAAGTTTCATGTTTAATTTGAACGTCACGTATCGCAGCCGAAGTTTGCAAATGGTGGGTTTCCCAAAATGACTAGTTCAAACTTCTGTTTAGTTTGAATTTCAGTCTGAAACATTTAATGGTCAATTTCGACTGCAAAAATATGGCAATATTAAACTTCAACGAGTTCGGCTCAATTTGAAACAGCTTTTTGAAAAAAGTTTTGTTTAGCTTATACAGAAATGAAATTTTCTCATTCACGGTTGATCATAGTTTTTCATATCGAACAGCAAATATTGCACAAAAGCATACCCAATGGTCCAATAAATGGAAACTGAAGAGTTCAAAAGTCGGAAATAAACGTTCCGTGGTCAATCATTTCTATTGAGTAAATACATCATACATTTTTTACGCTTTTTGTGGCTTTATCGACGAATTGCACGCTCAGAATGGGTAACTAATTGAATTGTTCGTTACGCAATGATTGAATCGAGCAATAGTCAGCTTTCAAAGGAATCATAATTAAAAAAATGCTAAATGTTAATTTTTCATGCTTCTATGATCAAACATGAATTATTTCACTTGTCAATTTTGCATTTTAAAAGTAAATTCACCAAAAACACGATCCTTTACAAAAGCAGCTTGATTTTAGTATCTAAAACGCTACAATTTCATTTCAAGCTATCCAAATTGAAATCAACTGAACGTCCGAGCATCAGTGCGTTAAATCAGTTACGCAGCCGACTAACGTCTCCAACAGGCGACGCAGTCAGTCCTCCCTCAACAAAATCAACTGTAACGTTGTACAGAGAAAAAGTAATTTCGCGCTCGCAGTGTAGCAGCAGCAGCAGCAGTGCACACGCAAGGGATGCTGCAGATCGCGCTTGCGGGGATGGGGCGTTGCCATGGCTGCACGGACGGCGGGCGGGCGAGCGAGCTAGCATACACGGCACTTTGTTTTCCGTTTCCAATTACCTGGCGAGCAGCGTGTACACACATAGAAGAAGAGCGCTCGGCTGTCAACCTCTGGACTTGACCGTCACTATGTGCTGTAGTCTGTGTAGTCTCGAGTTCACTAGCGCTATTAATCTCGCGGCAGCTAAGGCTTAGGCAATATTGAGAGCGAGCCCTTAAACCTGCCACTGCTACTTCCACTGACTCGACCCACGGGCGTAGGCGGATGCAACGGAAATACATTTCTATTGATGTCTATTTTCAGGCCAGATTCGTGGGGGAGTCTTTTCTTATGCTTAGTTCTTTGTTTTTCTGTTTGTCTTTGATCACGTTTCATTACTACCCGTGTTATGGACCATACGACTCGCTCTTTTCTATACTATTTTCACAGGTGTTCAATTATTTTCTTGCGTGATTTACGCAGATGAGAAAGTATTACAGTCTATTCACAGATTTTTAAATGTAAATTCTATGGCAGTTCTGAAACAATAGCTCCTTTCTCTACGACGCGTCTATTGAATAAATACATACGGACGAATTTATAGCCGCGCAAAAGTCCGCGTACAATCGATATCACTGCTCATAAAGCATTATGCCTCTCGAAAGGGTTGCTGCTGCTGCTGCCTGCTACTCGTTGACGACGACGACGGTGGCGGCGACTAGACGAAACGAAAATCGATATACAGGGATAAAGAGAGCGAGTAAACGACGCCGTCTCTCCTTTGGTCACGCCAGATTTCTCATCGATGTCGCGATGTCTGTTATAACTGGGACTCGGCGACGCACGCGACGACTTGGAAATGTTTGCGTTTCGAGTGGAATCAATGGCTGTAGTTTCTATAATACTGTATTTTAGTAGTAGATGTTATTGAATTTAAAAAAAATCGAGAGACTATGCAAAATGCTTCTTGGGAGCTTCTTCCTGCAATTACGCAAGCAGCCAGTTGGAATCTCTGCAATCGAGCAAGATGCCCCGCTGACTGGTAATTGGATCACACTCGAGGCAGCCAAGCCAGAAGAGGACTTATCAAAGTCGGATTTCCGGTGGGCTTTGACTCTTCTCTCTTCTTTTTTTTTTATTTTTCGACGCGAGCTTTAAAACTTTCACGTGCGGCTTTGCTAACCGATGTTTTCGAGTATAACGAGATCATTTACGATGCTCGCGTAGATTCATGTTTTGAGGAGAATAAAAGTTAAAAAGTTTGGGATATGAAAAAGTTTCAATCAAATCCTATTTTGAATGTATTCCGCTCTGAAGATCAAAGTTTTCAAAATGAAAAAATTCTCATCGTGAATCCCGTGTATACCTGATATCGATATTAAAACTTTTTGCACAGCGAATATGCTGATATTGACAAATATAGATTACTTCAGAAATAAGAAACTATGATTTTCTCTTATCAATGCAATGCTAATTCGCACAATTTATAAGAGATTTAGTGAACAACTCGTAAACAACGTCAAAACTGCATAAATTTGCTCCTGACGTAAACGCACATTTGCATTTCACCATTCGTTTTCATTCATATTTCCAAAACAACAATAAAGAAAAAAAAAAGGGGGGGAACATACAAGTTACGTATCTCATAAATGATTCAAAACCAGCTCTCAGCACCCGAAACTTCTCTCTCTTTTTTTTCGAAACGTAAATCCCATCTCCGCCGCGCGTTGGAATTCCACCACCACCGCTCCTCGGAGGAACAATATTTTCTCCCAAAAGCTCGCAACAACGCCGGTTATTAAAAAAGAGGAAAAAAAACAGCAAAATTAAGTCCATTAATTAGTGCAAACAAACGAGAAAGTGAAAAAAAAAATTGCTTTTAAAAGCGTGCACGAGAGGAACAATAACAACAGGCAAGGAAGAAACGATTTGTCACGGCGACTGGTTTCTCCGAAGAACCAGTTGAAAAAGAGCTGCACTGTTTGTCTTAATCTGAAAATATGATCTAAAATGTAGTATCCCACAGTGACACTGATCAAATCAAACTAGGTTGGAAAGTATAACATACAGCTCTGTGGGTGCACCTTGTGGTGTATGTGCTCGGTCGCGTTTAATAAAGCGCGTGTACAACAGACACCGTTATAACAGAGGAGCGAGAGAGAGAGAGAGAGAGAGAGAGAGAGAGAGAGAGAGAGAGAGAGAGAGAGAGAGAGAGACAGGGACATGACCGCAGAGCCCTGATACGGTCACCCCGAGCCTGCTGTTGCTCTGCTACGTCACGCGCGCGCGAAAAAACGAACGCATACGGACGTGTTCGCTGGCGCGTGTAGCTTTGTCAAGAGAAGAGAGAGAGAGAGAGCTACAAAGGCACAAGTATAGGTACACAATATTTTTCACTTTGAAATTAAAGTATATGTGTATTTTAAGAGCGAGCGAGCGATCGCTCGATCGATATATATATCCCACTTCCGTTACATATTTCAATACTCAGCTTTTACTTATTCAAACTTGAGACTCCCATTCATCCAAGTTATTTATACGCGCAACCTCATTCAGCGCTTCCTTTTATTTTTTTCTTGTTCGCGATGAATGAATACATATACATATTATACAGCGCGCGCATGCGAGCGAGAATTTCAATGCAAATGCCAACCCGATAACACACATTCTAGCGAGGCAGCCGAAATTCTCGTGCATCGATCGCTAAACAAACACGAACGAACCACCGAGAGAGAGAAGAAAAAAAAATAAAAGAGTGCATATACTCTCGCATTCTACGTCGTCGTCGTGGGTGCACAGTGCACACGCGTGTGTATAACAAGTTCTATTATTAGGTCGCGACCTCCTCTCATTCGACACGCGCGGGGGCGTTATACATTGAAAAATTGAACGCCGCACTCGCTTCATTATTCGTATACGTATACGTTTCATGCAATTTAAAAAAAAAAGCGAGCTTTAATCAAGCCCAATCCTTGGAGGTTAAACGTGATAGCTCTAATCTTTAATCTCGTACATCGATTTTAGGTTTTATCATCGAGTAAGTATAAGTCTCGCGTTTCGGTTGAAATTCGAGTCGTTGCAAATAAAAAAAAAGAGCGGGGGAGAAAACGGGACTTGGCTGGTAGTAAAGGCAGATGAAGAAGGTGCAACCGGATCTCCCCCACGAGAGTGGAGTGTCCCCGTCGTCGTCGTCGACGACGGTGGTAGCTGACACTGACAGATTTCTACGTCGGGATTTTACACACACACATACACAGACCGGCTAAATCTGCAGCACGTCGTTTACAGGTAGCTGTCGATAACGGAATTGCTTGCTCGGCTGACACAATTAATTTAGCCGGCTCGCTCTCCCGGCTTTTTTTTCGGCAGAATGGAGTTGTAAAATACATAACATCCAAGCAATCTCTGACAATTCAGAACAAGTGGAGCGCATCGTCGTAAAAACCAACTCGACTTTATTTACCGATACTTTATTAACTGTCCGGAGGAAAAACCTGCCCGTAAAAATAGAAATTCAATCAACGTCGAGTGAAAAAATGCCGATGAAAAAAAAAACACGTAGCGAAGTGCCATAGGACGAGAGCTGTGCGGTGGTAATCAAGAGACTAATTACCCTCGATAGATTCGATTCTCTCCTCAGCCTTATAGTTTCGTAAGCATCAATCAGCTTTCAGTCGACGACGCGCCCAAAGAATTCTCTCTATACCGCCAGTCGGTCGTTGTTGCAATTAAAAAGGCACGTTGAGCATGTCGTAAGTTCGCAAGAGAGAGAGAGAGACCCACGCCCACGCATAGCATCGCATCAACGCCCCCGTCCCTCGCGAGCGCAACATGCAACAATCGAGGACAGCTGCGATGTCGTATAACGCGATGCGCGCTCCAGATCAATCTTCTGTCGTTTCTTTTTTTTTTTTGTTTCGTTTGTGTTCGCGTTGGATTAAGGTCGGCTTGTTTTGTGACATTGTTCAGTGGAACGGGCACGGGGATTATTTTCACGTTGATTGAACGAAATTTTCTTTTACCGAGGATCATGACTTGCGCACAAAGAATCTCCTTTTTTGCAAATTTGTAATAGCGTATACTTAGGACCGGAATAGTTTGCTACGATGACAAACATTTTTCATTCCGGAGTATGGCTTCTCTTAAAATATGCGTCTCTGCATCTCAAGTTATACATAGCTGCAATTTTTCACGAAAAATTCCCCCTTCGTGAAAAATGTCTTTCGCGAACTTCATTGCATTCTCCGGCTAATTGAAATTAACTTTGAAAAAAAAAACCGCGCAAACATGAACAGCGGCATTTGTAGCGTAAAAGAAGGAAAAATAAAGGTGAACGGCGTCTGAAGTATAAAGTATGCGACATAGCAGCACAGCGAGTCAAGTGGCGCAGATAGTCTGCATTCGCTGTAAATTTTCATAATACGAGAAGGAGGAGGAGGAGGAGGCAGCTCGTCGTCGCAAGCAAAGGAGGCTGCGGGCGAAGAAGTACAAGCGAGTGGAGTCACGAGAGAAAGAGAGAGAGAGACACTGTTTTGCCGAGGCGTAAAGGGGGATGAGAGCGAGGCTTGTCTTGTTAACGGTGTATTGCGTAATTCACCTCGGAGCAGGTATACCAACACTTTCGTTGAGAGCTTTCGTGTCTCGAGATGCATCGTTGAATAAAACGAAATACCGTGAAATTTTATTTCCTTCGAATTAAAAAAAAATGCAAAGACGGAGAAGAAAGTTTACGAACTGTAAACACAGTATATTTGGTGTTGTCGAGAGGAAGCTATATAGGAAAGTGTCGAGGAGTCAAGTGGCTCGAGGGTTGGGAGATTGCTCGGAGCTCGAACTTTGGTCGGTCGGTCGGTCGACGAGGCGAGGAGAAGGCTGTTTGTCTTCGTCTGGCCTGGCTGCCGAGAAGATGACGGAGTAGGAATGCGCCGCTTGGATGCCGGCCAAAGCGATCGAGCGAAGATTACTATCTACTTCCTTCTGCGGCCAATTTTTTTTTCCCTCGCGCTCTCTTTTTTTGATTTACGCGAGCGCGCGAAAGAGAGAGAGAGAGAGCTTTACGAGCGAAGCTTATTAAGGTGAAAGAGATATACGTAATATTCCATTATAACAGCAATAGCGCGGCGAATTGATCGATGTTGTTACGCGAATGTTTTGCCTAATTAGGTGCAGGAACGACGCTGCGCATTAATACATCGCGGTGCACTCGCGCGCGCGTCCCATAGATTACGCGTGAATTATGAAAATACGCATTACCCGGGATACACTCTCCATTAGCCGTAAATTATCGAGAGAGCGAGCGTGGCGCAAAGTTCAACCGAATTCTCCTGTTTGTTGGATGAACCAAGCCTCTATTACTGAATTACCAACTGACGAACAAAGGGGAAGAAAACGAGAGTTCGCGCAGAATTGCTCGTGAGAGCGAACAAAGAGAAAGAGAAACTGACTGACTTTCTTCTTCTTCTCAGCGGCCAATTTTAGCGGCTCTCGTTTTTTTTTTTTTTACGTCCGCGTGGGTGGTTTGGTGGAGCTTATAGGCTAAGGATAAATGGCGTGGTAAGGGTAATAGAACGTTACAGTTCTTCCCTCTTTTTTTTCTCTTTTATTTTTTTATTTTTATGAAGCGTTCAACTTACGTGTGGTAGAAACTTTTGTGAAGCGGTGGCTTCGTTTCGACTCACCTGTAACAAAAGAAAAAAAATATACATTCGATTAGCAAACAACCAAAATAAAAGAAGAATAGTAGAAAGATCTTTTGAAGCCGTTGAAGAGGTGAAATATAGTACTCGAAGGGAGAGAAAAAAAAGGGGATTTGAAGGAAAAGCGCAACGACGACGGATTTCCCGGGCGCAATCGCCAAGAGATCGGGGTCACGGGCACGACGACGACGACGACGAGTTTGCGAGTCCATTGTGCGAACGCAGCTTTGCGTGCAATAAGCTTTCCTCGCTCTTTCTCGTAGATCTTTTATGCTCGATGTCCCGGTGAAATGGCTATTTTATGTTTTGTTCGAGATTTTTTTTTTTTTTTTTTTTTTTGCAAAAAAACAAACAAACAGAAAAAGGATTGCTCTCCAGTTGCGAGTGTGCTTTGTATATCCACTTGGAATATAGAATAGGTTTTATAGAGATGATGCATGTGCCCGAGAATGCGTGTAAGTGACATCTTGAAATGGCTGTTTCGTTTTTCACTGCTCGTGCATCTACTAAAATGTTCTCTCGAAAACAAAAATAATTCCTAAATAACTCATTTGCGACACGGCTGCAACGCATCATCGTACAAAGTCGCCTCTGAGAGGTCATTTTTCACGAAAAAAACCCGGTTGAAAAAGAACACGTGTTTTTTTGGAAAACGGGACACATGCCCATTTGTGTCAAAAAAAGCATGTGTCC
>JAWWMK010000008.1:1762928-1814073 GCA_035047105.1 Galeopsomyia nigrocyanea
CATCAGCCTCTCGGTCTCATCTTTTTTCTCTCACCGATCGTGAGAGAAAAAAGATAAGCGTCGAAGAAAGGTTGCAACTCGAGCGCTCTTGAGTTGCATTAAAAATAAATAAAAAATTTTTTGCCGGTCGATTTTGGCCAGGACGTAACAATAACATTATGATACTACCCACAGTAACGGTAATTAAAAGCCACTATATTAGTACAGAAACAATCATGTTCATAAAATTTGAGCAAAATATCTCGAAAATTAAAGAAATGCCAGAGGTAATCGTTATCGCATACAATTATACAGAAAAAATAGACAGCGCAAAAAATCGATTTCGAAAGCTCGTCATCAATTCAAGTGAAGTGGTATATCAAAATAAATGTCGTAATCAGATGGAGAACGTTTAGATCTTACAATTAAGAAAAATTTTGGTCTTCTAGACCCAAAAATAAAAAAATGACGACCAAATTTGACTTTTAAAAAAAATCGCCGTTTGAAGGCTTCCTTCCAGGAAGCAATATAAATATTGTATTTTTTTTTTGTAAAATAAAAATGGAACATCATGCTTTACAACTTAGAGAAATATATTTTAAATAATGAGTGAGAAAGCTAACTTTACAGTAAATAATTTAATTGAAGTTTTGAAGAAAGAAAGGGCTATTTTTATTTCTCTGTGCAGTGATAAAAAAGAAATTAAAATAATTAAAGAATAAGGGTTAAAAGTTTGTAAAGTTCAAAAACAATTACGAGATTTTTGTGATTTTTACAATCTCGAAGTGAATGGGGAAATAGTCGGATTACTTAAAAAGTTAGATCCCACGGAAAGTATAAATCAGTGGCGGAGATACAGGGATGACAAAATATACGATAGTGACAACCGCACTACGCCTATTATAACTGACGCCACAACGGAAACCACGCCGAAACCTTTAGCCGTATATAGAAATACTAATTTGGATTTTCCATCTGCGAGAGATCAGTACCATTTAGAATTTATTATTGAAAAATTAATTAAGTGCTCAGTGTGAAGAGCCTGACTCGGCGTAATTCCATTCTGCTGCTGATCAGTGCCATTTGGCAAAGTGAGGCTGTTGCTGGGTACGGTGCTACTGGAATCAAGAGTGGCTGACTCATTCAACTCACGCAAGGAGATATTTCCATCCTTATCTCCAGTAGACGAATCATGAGTAGTGCTAAGGTCTTGCGAGTGTGCCAATAAATCTGGATCATCAGCTATACTTGGCGAGCCAGAAAGTGGAGAATCATTTTGTTGAACAAGCAAGGCATGAGTTGGTGTAGCAGTGGGAGTAACCGTACGACCAGGGCTTCCAGATTTCTTTTCAAGTATCAAGGGCGGTTGGCCATGTACATTGGTATTTGATAGTACCGGCGCTGGGGGTATTCTAGGTTGTCCATGTCCATTGGCATTTAATAGTAACGGTGCTGTGGGTACTCTGCGTGGAAACTGTATTTGTGAATTTTTCTTACCAGAGTTTCTTGCTTGCTTGTTGTCCTTAGGTTCCTTTGAGGGCTTTGGCTCTTTAGGTCTAGTTCCCGTGGAGTTTGGCTGACTGATCTCATCATGAGTCTTCCCCATCTTGCAGCATTTTAAGATTCCCCCTGCTGTATCCGTAGACTTTTCAACACATGAAAAGTGACTGAGCTGTAGACAAACAGAGCACTGATCCCCACTTACACAGGTACGCTTGCATTATGGGCAAAGCTTTTTATCTTGACTCTCCCCAGCCATATTACCCAAACAGGATACTTCATGCAAAAGTGACCGCACTATGTGAACTACAAGAAATTATCTTCTCAGCCAACAAAGTGATTTGAGGTTATGTACGGCAATCTCACCCGAATGCAAATTTCTTTAATACAAACTGCACACTCAGCAAGAAAAGCAATGGTAATTTAATTCGTTCGAGACTAATTCGAGATAACACTGGTAAAACAAATATTTTTACCACTTTAACTCGCTTAAAAATACTCGGCCACGTGTCAATAGTAATCCGTCGGAATCTGTTGCGCTGAGAATAATTTGACCGTGAATTTTTGCGATAAATTGCTAGGTATCGAAATACTGAAGATCTTTGTACAGTATTTATATTTGATGAGACTAAATTACAATAATAAATGTTATAATATGTGCCAAGAACAAAATTACGTGCTGCTCCAACGACAACTAGCGGCTTTCGATGTTATTATTTATTATTTACGTCACGAATAACTATTATACAGACATATAGGGATTGTTATGTAAATGTTCAATAATTTGCTATTAAATTTACTGTTATACCACAGAAATAATGAAACGCAAGAGTGATATAAACTAAATGGAAGACGCGCAATTTCGACGACGAATTTCGCAAGATGTATGAGAGAGCGACACAACTTGTAAAGCATTGGACCTACGGATGTACAGTAATACAAAAATAGCTATATAATAGCCGAAATAAGCGATAAACGAAAATAAGCATAGTGCGAGTACAGAAGCGATCGGGTCGCAGTTAGCGTAATACTGGCGCAATTTCGGAGATAATCTACATCCAACATACAAACATACTAGTAACAGAGACGCAAAAATACAATAGAGTAAGACTGTGGATGTACACAAAAGAGAGAGAGAGAGAGAGAGAGAGAGAGAGTGAGAGAGAGAGAGAGAGAGAGAGGATGATGATGATGATGATGATGATGATGATGATGATGATAAACGTTTATTATGCCATGGCCGCACTCGGCCTTGTGGCAAATAGCAATTACAAGGAGTGTTAACAATATAATATAATTCTAGTATAAACATGTTTTTACCAAAAAATATCAAAATGTGAAGTAAATAAATTATAATACTCATTTGATAATCCAGCTGGCTCCAAAGTTCAGGTTCTTTCCAATAATTTGCTATAAAATATCTTCTTTCAAAATGTACATTTGACAGATTGTTTGTTTTGTTTACATCATATACTACACCTCGGTCAGTCAATACTTACATACTATACCTACACAAAAACATTCGCCGCGGTGAATTTTAACTTTACTTTGCTAAAAGCTTTGTGTTGTTAAGTCCCGATCCGATGGTCAAGACTATATGTATGTTAATATTTACACTGAGGCTAAATCTACGCAAAAATTTGAAAAAAAAAGGCTTTCTTGACTAATTTCTCATTCTAAATGAAGTAAATTATTTACGTAATTGAAAAGAATGATAAATTAATCACCCAATTTTTCAATCCCCCCTCTTGCCCCCTGGTTTTGTTGCTTTGATTTTTCTTATATCTACGCAAAAAAAGTGAAAATATTCAATTATTGTCTCTCTATCGCGATATATTTAGTTAAACTCGCTAAAAACCTTTATTTCATCTTTCTTGAGTGCCAGTAAGGCTTAAAAAAATGTTACATATGAAAAAAAATATTGTATGTTCAAATAAATCCATTGCGTAGATTTAGACGCAGTCTTCTATTTTATCAAATTTTCAAGATGTCCTTTTACGTTTGGTTTATACTGACTTTTAATCTTACGTTGTTGACTCAAAGAAAAAATAGAGATAAAAATGTGTCTTACTTCGAGGAATTTCTTTATTAAAACTTTTTCAATTTCATATTTCACCGAAGAATTTCATTCGCGTGCATCTGGGAAGCATTATATGTATACGCTGTCTTATCAAAACAATATTATGCTTAGAAATATTTTATTTGCTCTATTCATGCGCGAAAGCTGTGAAGATGAAAATAATCATCCCCAGCTGGCTTCTAAATAAAGATTGGAAGCTGTATCTGAACTTTCTAATATACGGCGACATTAATAAAAAAAAAAAACAATACAAAAATAAAAAGTCGCTCGATCGCAATAAAAAGCTTTCCAATAAAAATAAAATCGATGGTAGAGCTTGAATTTAATAATAAAAAAAGTGAGAAAGATACGCACACATTGGCAATGGTATCATAGCACTCGACGTCATGGGTGATGGGCTCTCGGCTGGAATTGGTCATACCCCCGGCGACCCAGATCCGGGCATCGTATTTGACGGTAGCCGGGCCTACCCTGGCAATGCGCATCGATCGTAGCTCCGTCCATTCGCCTGCCAACGGATCGAATACCTCGACTGTTTTCAATGCCCTGAAAGCCACCACCACCGACACGAGTTTACGCCGGCGCTTTTCAACAGATGTAATTGCAAAAGTTTCCATGCGCTCCTCGCGCGTTTGTGGGTCATCTACTATAGTCAAGTAGGTCACGCGCGAGCGAACGAAAAAGGAAAAGAAAGGCGAACAAAAATAAAAATCGTTTTTGAAAAGGTGAGTGACACTAACAGTCCGTCGGAGCTCTGGCCGCCGATGGCGAATATTTTACCGTCGCTCGCCACCAGTCCAAAGTTTTGCCGACAATTCAGCATATTCGCCTCGCTGCGCCAACTTTTCGCTTGGGGATCGTAGCTCCAGACCGTGTCCAAGGCAATACTTTTGTGGATTGCATCTTCGCGGGGGTTGCTACCACCTGCTTATATGCATGCCAAAAACTGATAAATCATGCGGTAAACTCTGCATAATATATAGCTTTTTTCAAGCAAATCTAATGAAAGAGAATAGTTGTAATACGGTTTTAGTACAGTGATGAAATATTGAATTTGTGCGATTAACTCTCAAATGCGATAAACACATAATGACTGTTTCATAAAAATAAATAGCGTATGTCACGATATTACACAATGAAAATTGAAAGGTATAAACAACATTTTCAAACAGTGTGCGTTGGCGTTTTCGCGCGGTAGCCTAAAACCTCCCCCAAATAGTTTGACGAAGTACTCGCAGCGCTATAATGACATTAAATTTGAATTACACGTAAACGAATTAGCCGGGCGCGCTTATCCAGCAATATGAAATAATTGGACTACAGCGCGGGTCATCACGGTAGCAGCGGGGCTGGTCTATTAAATAGCTGAGCACAAACACAGAGCGAGGCAATGGAGCGCGGGGTAGAGAGAGTGTCAATATCAGTTAACCCGCTTACCAGCTAAGTAGACACGACCGGCAAGGTAAGCCAGCGAGTGATGGTGTCGCGGTTGGGGCATCTCGGCGACGAGTCTCCAGCCGTGACGATGATGGTAACCGAGTACCTCGGCGCCTCGTTGCTGCCGCTGCTGGCGCTCGTCGTGCGGATCGATCCCACCGAAAACTAGAACGGCTTCCTTTTCCTTTGCCGACCGACCTGCTACTCGTGATTTATGCCCCGAGATTGAACTTCTCCGACGCTCGACTGCAAATCACCACCGGCATTGTGTGTGTGCGAGTCGAAACGAGGATTTTTCTTAGTGGAGATTGATACGGCGCGCGACTTTGTTTTTTTTTCACGACTCACAGCAGGCTTACACTTCGAGAATTGTTGAAGCAGGCTCTTCTTCGTTTTCTTTCGCGCTTGAATTTCACTCGTCGAATGGTGACACGTTGCTCCTTTTCTCGGCTGCAGCTCGTTTATATTGTTCAAGGCGAAACGACCTGCCTCGTCTATGCTGTCGCACGGTGTGATGGTGCTTTTATCGTCGGTAGTGAAATACGCCGGCGACATGATTGTTCTAATCAGACTGCCGTTCTCCGTTGACTCTTCCTCGAAAGTCTTAAGCGAATCAAAATTTGCAGCTGGTTGCGAATATCAGGTACAAAGACGTTGTTGATAATTAATCCAACCTGAGGCTGCTTCTCGAGATCAACAAAAGTCTTCGTGACACGATTATCAAGTCGCTTATCTCGGTCGGCAATAACCGACGATCCCGTTATCGTTTCACCGAAAGCTATCTCCTTATCTGCTGCGTTTCGCTCCCTAGCAGCGCTGCCGACGGGACACGAGGCAAATTTTATGGGTTCGAGGGGCTTGTGCAAACTTTGCCCGAGCGGACTTGTAAAGAGATCCACTACTCTTTTCGTCGTCGTCGTCGTCGCCGCCGCCGCTGTATTTTCAGAACGTCCCTTTTTTATCTGCGTGTGTTCACAGAAAAGGGAGCCAGAGTTTATTTTTATGTTTTTCTTTTCCCTCTTTTTTTTTACTCAAGGATATTGCGGCTTTTATACTCTTGCGGACTTGCAAGACTATTGACGGATATTCTTATGGAATAAGAGAGTGGCGAAGTAAAAAAAAAAAAAAAAAACTAGTTTGTGTGCCGAGAAAACGTCAAGTTTCTTCAGCAAGAGTGATTTGTGTTCTTTTACTTTGAGAAAGTTTACATTAAGAAAAGTTTGAAAGTCATATGCTAAAGGACAGCTTTGTGCTCGAGTGGAACGAAGAAAAAAAAAGGAAAAATGAAATTCGAGCAAACATTTCCTTTGCGACTCAACCAAGTGTATGTATAGATGGAAAGTTTAAACAGTCGTTTGTATACTTTTTGATTAAAATGTTTGGCGAACTAACTTGGGCGACTTTCGTTCTTTCTTTGTATCCACGGTAAACAGCTTGAATAGTGGTAGCAGCTTCCTCTTCCGACTTTGAAGAGTCTCGGCTTGGTCGTTGCTTTTCTTCAACGCACTTCATGCTCATGAATTTTTTAGGCAGATTGCTCAAAGCAGAATGCTTTGAATGCGAAATTCTCGGCGCTTGTTTACCGCGACACGAATTTCCTTGCTGCTGCTGCGAAACAGCAGCCAAAGTACTTTTAAACTCGAATAACTCAGGCCAACAAATGTGTTAAATTATTCATGTGATATACTTTGATATCGGCTTGCTCGTAAATATTTTTCTCCGCTTCCGCTGCTCCTCCCGCCCTTTCTCGTCGGCTGCCGCTGCTGCTTTTAGCCTCGTTAATCGGGTATTCGCCACCACCGCAGATTCTCCTGGCATAAATTGTATTTAACTCTGGTTTACTACGTTTGCCAACCTCCTCTCTGCTCGCCTACAACAAAACGATCATTAAATAACATCGATTTGATTTTCTAATCTCAAGGTAAGAGCTTATGTGTTGTAAGTGCTGTTACCTGGTTTTTTTTCTTTGCTACCGGGCAAAATATACTTGTGCCGAAATTGCAAGTTCGATACTTGTTTTCTTTTCTTTCTAGTAATACATAAACTCCGACCTCGATTAGTTTCTCAAAGAATTATTAGCTAAGGTGCCACTTACAGACACGCAGCGATACCGAGAGATTTTCTTTTAAAAATACTGTAAGGCAAAACTATAATTTTCGCTAAAACAGAACTTCGTTATTAATAGATGTGAATATCAAATTTATTTTATAATTATTTCCCATTAAATCTGACTAAACTTCTTATTTCGTTCCAATTATAAAATAATTGCAAGCATCGTAATGAACGTACGAAGTATAAAGTTACGCTGTACATATTTTATATTTTTACAAAATCTTTCCATCATTTAATAAAACAGTCATTTTGATACTTTTACAAAATTACAATTACGAGTGTGGACAAATTTTTATAGAAAAATACAATGGCTTATCAAAAATCAACAATTCAATTAACACGATAAAAATTTAAAAAAACGCACTACCACTCGATCTCAAATTGTTTCAATGTTTCGACCTTGAAATTCCATTGGTCGATTTACTCACCAACTTGCTACCGTTTCTACCCATACTTTCAAGGTACTGTTGTAAAATTTCTGGCGACATCATCATGCAAGGTGGCACATTGCTACCTGATGCTTCAGTCGAGTTTTTCGATGGCCTTGTGTTTGTTGCTGTGGAACAGAACGAACTTCTTAATAAAGTTGTCTACATCGAAGGAAAAAAAATAAAACACGTTTCAAACTTACTCATCGAACTCATCTCTGCTACTTTTGAATTCTGATGATTCATGCGGTTTCTGACTGCAGGTGGTGTAGTTTGCGGCGAAGAATCTTCTTTCGGAGGTGAACTAGGCGGCGACGGTTTCACGTGTGACTTTTTACTTTTCAACGCCGAAACTTTCGTTCTCTGATATTCCTCCAGATACAGAAGAAATTCCTTGTACGTGACGTAGTGCTACAAATAAAAGTTTTTTTGTTCCTCTCAAACATTTTTGTGCAAAAATTTTCGTGTATTTTTGGAAATCGATATTGCTGACGTCAGTTAATTAATAACAAATATTTGGAGTTGTTGGTTAAAATGCTGTTGTATCGTGTTTACCGCTCTAAATTAAATACCTTATCTTCGCCGGCCCAATTCCTGTTAGTCGGCTCCGCTAATCCCAGCAGATCGATCCAGTGGTAATAATCTTCTGTTTGATTGCCGTACCAGTATTTGATGATAACGAAACTAGAAATAAACAAAGTAATTTCAGGATTATGCGAATATAATATTTTTTTTTCTAGATCGAAGGAAAATATTGATACTTACGCAAGGCCATCGTCGACCATTTTCTGAATCTCCGGATAAGACATCAACTCCATGAACTCGGGATTTTCGGGGTTGCGTTTAACGTCAACAAGTTGCCAGGGCGCAATTAGGCCGAATCTGACACACTTCATAACCTCCAGCAAATACTGCTTTCTGCCCTCCCAATCGTGCATAAGCCATCTTACCGCAGACATTAAAACTTCCATTTCGCTGGAGCATATTCGAATGCGTAATTAGATGGGCGTGCGCAAATTATTACTTTAGACAAAAGTTTGGAAATACCTATTGACGCAAATGTAATTGGAGCGCAGCAGCAGGCATAATTCTTCGACGGATAGTTGCAAAAAGTCACGAGTGCTGACGAGCATCAGGAAGAATTTCATGATTCTCGGGACCATTAACTCCATCACCGCAGTATTTCCAACTTTTCGTGCCTCCAGGTAGAGCAGGAATGCCGTGTCCTCCGAGAATAGCTCGTCATTATCGATGAATGCCCAGCATTGTTCCTCCAATTCTTTTCATACGCGCAATTTTTTTTAAAAATAACTTCAACTTTCACGAAAGTACATGCATTTTCTCAAGATTATTCTCTCTCTCTCTTTTTTCACCATTCGAGCCTACTCTCATTTTTTGCTTTTAATAGCAACAAAGCCTTTAAAAGAAGATTCCGTCCTATTTCTCCACTTTTTTCTTTTGTTGTTTGCACATTAGCGCGAGTAGAAAAGTAAAAGCGAGCCAAAACAAAAGATGCTCGAAAACAAAAAGAAAGAAGAGAGAGAGAGAGCGAGAGAGAGAGAGAGAGAGAGAGAGAAAAGGGGGAAGAAGATGGTAAAAAATGGGTGGGTGGCTTACCTTTGATTCCAAGATGCTGCGCAGCCCTGAAAATCTCAAGGATGTTGTCACGCCTGAGTAGATGACAGCTCTCGCTCGTTGGGCTTATCATCCAGTCGTAGATAATGGAGAAGGCTGCTGAGGTCACGCAGCTCTGCATTTTATTTACGTGATTGTGCTGCTCTCACTTTCTCTCTACATCTACACACTTATAAACTATCCTAACGCGCTCCCGCCCCGCGACGACTTATTTCCCCGAGGAAATTACTCGGGCTTTAGAAGAAAAACGCGTTTTCGCTTCCACATGCAAAAAAAAAAAACGATAAAAAGCTATGCAGATTTCTTCTTCTCGACTTTGATCGAATTGATTGACGTATTTTTCGCGTCGTAAAATTTAACCCGAGAAAAATGGCGATTGCTATGATAGAAAAATCGAAAAGTCCATTAAGAAGCAACTTGAGAATAGTGTCACGCGCGCTGACAATCAGTCCATTCCGCCCCAAAATTTGCTCCCCTTTTCTCGAGCGCGCGCGCGCGAGCGTTCCATAACAATTACAGCTTGCTCATTCAGAGCGAGACCGCAAAGAAGAAGAAGAAGAAGAAGAAGAAAGAAGGAAGTTACAGGGTCCCCAAGGTTCTTTCAGCACCTCCGCATTCAATTTTTTGCCTCTAAAAAAAGAAAGTGGAAGTGGGAAAGGGAAGAAGAGAAAAGCAAGTCTCTACGAGCCCGGAGCGTGGGCAATCATTAGAGCTTTTCTCTACTCTCTCTCCCTCTCCCTCTCTCTCAAGTCGAGGGTCTCGGTCCGGCATTTAAACCAAGTGAGAGAGAGAGTCAAATATAGCCCCCAGCCCCAAGGTCAGCCCCATTGCTGCAGCAGTAGCCTGCTGACACAGCCAAGAGAGAGAGAGGAGAATCGGGGTCGAGCCGCGAGCGCGCTTTGTTTGTTATTTCCACCGGAGTCATTTTATCCCTAAAGTGCTTGGCGGCGGCGGCGGCGGCCTCTGCAAGAACGAGGCTGCTTCTCGAGAACGACTCTCTTTACGCTACGGTTATACGGCCAGTCGTAAGTTTTTCACGAGCGTTTACGGCCTTTTCATGGCTCATTTTTACCGGAATCCTTAATTTATCGAGACCCTCCTTTTCATTGTCAATTTAAATTAATTGTTTTCTACCCTCTCGCCCGAGTTTTACGAGCTATCCTATCAATTACGCGTCGAGTTATTTTTATCGCTCGTATAAGTTTTTCTATAAATTGAGTGCAGTTCGATACGAGAAAATGGATGGATAGACGGGACAAAGACAAGGCTCACCCCGTTGAGCTCGATCTCTTTGACGTTTTTCTCGTCGAAGAATGTGCTGTAGCTCTGCAGCACCAATAGATGGCAATGGAATTCGTCATTTCCGATGCGGACGATGCAGTCGGCATTTCTGCAAAGTACACATCAGTTTTGCCTTTTGGGAATGGAATGTAATATCGAAAAATATAAGCGCGGCCGTGTCGTACTTGTAGGTAGTGATGCGCCTGTGGAGCTCGCGATACAAGTCGGTTTTCTCGGGCAGCGTGATGTTCTGCCAGTCGATGGGCTGCTCGGCCGTGAAGCCCAGACTGTAACGTCAGCAGCAGCCTTCATATACACAGGCGCGCACTCGCAAGCATTACAGATTATGTCCGCAAGCAAGACGGATGCATCATACCTCGCCAACGCCACCTCATTAACGCCGTGAGCATCGGGCTGATGTTGAGTGGCAGTGCTAGCAGCGACGGCAGCAGCTTCGTGCCTCGGCAACATTTGTGCTGGCGCCTCGCAACTGATGCTGCTGCTGCTGTCCCTGGCTCCTCGACTGTGGGGTTGAGTGCGCGGCCGACGCTGCTGGCAGTCGCCGCCGCTGTTGGGCCCGAGATCGGGTGGCAGTTTGCGCTGTGCTTGCAGCCTCTCCAGTGTCGAAGCCGTGACGCCAGGCGGTAACCGCTGCTCGGCCTTGACGTTGACTTTCGCGTGACGCGGCGACGCCACCAGCACGCTCACCTTCTTCGACTCGAACACCACCTAAGCGATGTTTCGCCAACGAACCTTTGACTTTGCCTTTTGCATCGCGTGTTGCTCTCTACATCGAGCTTTTATTTTTTTTTTATTTTTTTTTGCTTGAGTCTCTCGGCCGGATGTATTACTCGTTTGCAGTCGTAAACTTTGCGATTGGATTTTTCACGATGCTTGCTTTTTGTACTTTTTTTTCGTGCGATAATTAGGTCGGGCTCGTTATTCTTGTGACGTTCGAACAAACGCTGCTCGAAGGTCGTCGTTTGAAAATCTGCCTCCAATTAGAATGATTGGTTGTTACCAGCGAAGTATTTTTACATTCTTATTTTTTTATTTTTTTTTAATGAAAGTATCGTTCGACTAATTCTCGGCAACGTTTAAAAAAAAATAGTTTTCACTTGGGCGCTGAAATTGAATTAAATTCAATTTTCAGGTAGTTTGATGGGATAATACACGGGAAGCAATTCCATTTAAATGCAAATAGAGGATTAAGGTCAGAGAATAGTGCACCTGCGCGCGCTCGCGTACGAACGAATAAACGAACGAACGAACGAACCTGGTTAGGAACAATTTTGAGGTTGCCGCTGGGAGTCGATTGAAATGGAAATATTCTTTGCGAGTCGTTGAGCGTAAGTGGATTATCCGGCGAGCAGCCTCCTTTCAGTTGTCTGGCGTGCAAGTGTTGCATCAACTGTCCAAACTCAAAGTTTTCCGATCCGTGTCTTTGTTGCTGCTGCTGCGGCAAACTCTTCGCCTGAGGACTAAACCGCGAGAACACAGTTAAAGTAGCGAGCTTGAATTAATTGGTAGTCAAAGCTTATGGAAATTCGATCACTTGGAACGCCGATCCATTAGTCCAAGCTCAAAAGCTGCAAGGCATGACTTCGCCTCAAAGCCAGCTCGTAGTCTCGTCGTCGTCGTCGTCTCTTGGCATTCACTGGATAATCGCGCCGCGCTAACTCCCACTGACTTGCTCGCTGGATATCCTTTTGGCCTGTCGTCCGTCTGTGCCAATCCTTGTATTCAAGGACGCTCCCTGTCGGTAAATGCCACAGCCAGCAGCTCTCAATCTGCAACGAAGCGCAAGCCAACTGAGAGAAGTTTCTCTCCGCGCCAGTAGTGCGGGTCAGAGTTTGGTCGGACGTAGCAGCAGCAGCAACCGATTACTTTGCGCGCGTAGTCGAGCGTAACCTCCTCTGCGGATTCGACCAACGAGTTTACAACAACGTCAAAGTTCGCCGCAGCAGCAGTAGAGCCAGCGAATCTCTCGATCCAAATGAATTCTCGTCTTTCCGCGCGCGCTGATAACGAAACTTATCAATTTATCCGCAGCGCGGCAGCGAAATTAATTTGAATTCTCGGCGAGAATTGCGGCGGTTAAGGCAAAATCGATATCTCATCGGAGTTCTCATCCTCCTCTAGCCTTTTGTTTATCCCGAAACATTGCTAGAGCGCTTCTACTCCTTACCTCTCTGCGAGGCTCTCGAGACTTCGCGCGATGGCCGATGTATACGCTCGACTTTCGAGTGGACGTCGCACCGCCACGACCACGATACAACACCGCCGAGCTGCTTTTACTATTGTCCGTGCTCTCCGGATGACTTTACTGCTGCTGCTACTGCTACTGCACTTGGCTCTACGAAAGGGGGGCAATTTCCAATTCGATTACCCGCAGCTGTTAGTTTATGCTTTACGATGGCTTTGGGAATAACTTGCGGGATAACGGACGAGCTTTCGGTTTAAATTTCATTTTCTCCGAGCGGAATTCAATAGGAAGAATCGAAAGCGAAAATAAAGCGAGAAATGCTTCTTTAGAAATGGTAGAAGTTGTTCGCCGGGAGGAAGATTGTGCTGTAACGGCTTATTTCATTTCATTTCGAGATAGAAATAGCCGTCCGCTCGGTTCGATCGCAAGTAAGTAGCTCACTCTTTCAGACGGAAAAATGAGAGAAAAAAAAAGATGTCCTGAAAAGTAAATTTTTCAATCGAGTATTCCATTTAAAAGTAGAAGGTTGGTAGAGTAAATAACCATCAGTTTTTCCTTTAATTCCGGTCTGCTTGCGCTCGACGACTACTACTACTACTACTACGAAGCGACAGGAAAGCTCTCTCTAACAGAACGTCAAATGAGAGAGTTTGTCATCAAAGTTTGTCGCATTAGTCAATGCAGCAGCGCAGCTTCCCCTAGAAGAGGCTAATGGCTTTTAGCCTGATAACTTTTATAGTTAACCCCAAGTTCTCGTTTGCCGCTTACAGCTTTGCTGCTCGGATACTTTGTTTCGACGAAAGTTAGCTCCTCTGCCTGCTGCTGCTGCAGCAAAGAACAGCACATTCGGTTAGTTTCGCGGCAAATTCATTTTGCCAAAGTAGAGGTACGATTTCGACGTTGAAGGAGAGAGAGGGGGACGGGAGTGTGGGTACCTGTTTTGTCGGCACAACTTAGAGTGGCACTTCAAGCACAAAACTCGATGAAATTTACCGACTAATTGAATTTCCACGACTACTAAGCGAATTAGTTTTTTTTTTGGTAAATACGAGTCAAAAAAAAATAACGCTCGAGAAGAAAAGTTAAAATAATGGATGGATTAACCTAAAAAAGCAAAAAAAAATCAAATCGCGTCGACGAAAGATCACGTGCGTGAAATAACAAAGGCATCAACAGCAGTCGGCGACTTACATCACTTACATAATTTAGTCTGAAAGGCGTCGTAAGCGCCAAGTTTCGTCACGTCTCTGCTGGCGGTAGTGGCGAGGATTTGGCAAAAGTCGGTCGCAGTAGCAGCAGCCCCACTTGTTCTCTCGCAAAGTCCTGCGGGTTATACTCCACGGCAATTTCGACGCTGGACACGCTGACCTACATTCCACTCATATTCGGCCTCAAGATTATGTGCTTCAAACGTTTACTCGCGGGAAACGCAGACTCTAGTTATGATGTATTACCTGGGAATTTCGGCGTTGTAATATCGCTGTCTCGCTCTCTCTCTCTCTCTCTCTCTCTCTCTCTCTCTCTCTCTCTCTCGCAATGGGAAGACTTAACCAAACACTTTTGCAAGTTGAAAATGGTTGTAGGTTAATTACTTTGCTTCTCTGTTGATTTATTGAATTTATGTATATAATTACTTTACGACAGTTGTTAATATATCACTGGTCGGATGCCCATTTAAAAGTCGAGTGAATTTGACGCGCTTACATCACGTTGAATTTCATTGATTATACTCGTGCTAGCGTGAAATATCTCGCAAATAGCTGATAAATTATTCCGGAAATAATCAGGACATTTGTGTATGTGTGTGTATCGGAGAAAAGATTTGAAGCGTGCGCGCGACTAAGGAGAAGTTCTGGAAAAGCGAAACGAGACAGCTGACAGAACGGCGTGAAATTGTAGTTTTCCACGAATGATTTTTATTCATGAACGCGTTACCTATTCAACGCATTCGCGCGCGCGCGTGTACACATTATGTGCTTTGTTCGCTTGAAATTCAAATCGTAAATTCTGGTGCGAGTGCTCATTGACGAGGGAGAGAAGCGTGCAATTTATTTTTTCTTTCTCATTGTATTTTCATAACCTAGATTTCCATTTTCGACAATGAAAAGCGAGATGAGAAATGGCCCGCGCGCATTTTCGAGCGATCATTTTTCAAAGCTGCAACTCGTATATAGACACAGTTCTGGAGGCGATTGAAAAGCTCGATTCGGTGCACTCGAATGTCGGGCAATCGAAGGCAGTTTCCTTGCTAGCTCACGAGGAAATGATTCAATTCGTGTGGAAATAATCCGAGAAAGTGGCGCGAAACACGAAAAAGTATGTAGCGCAGGGGCGGGTTGAGGGCCGAGAGCGAGAGAGTGGCGACGAAAGTTTTTCGGTAGCCAAACTTCTTTTATCTAATAAATATGTAAACAGCTCGTTGCTCGAGTAAAAGAAGAAGAAGAAAAAGAAGATTCGAAAGTCCGCTGCTGGGGGGGCAAAGTAGCAAGAAAGAGATTTTTCGCGAAAAGTAGAGCGCGACGAATAAGAAAAAAAAAAGGAAAGAAGACGACGAAGACGTTAAAAGTGGAGCTTGAAGCGCTGGTTTTCTGACAGGGGCTATTAGGCGGCTAGCTAACTGCTATACATAAACTTCTAGAGCGCGCGAGAGAGAGAGAGAGAAAAAGTTGCAGCTAAGTGGTGCAAGGCGGTTATAAAATTGCATTGAATTAAAAAGTCGTTAAAAAGAATAAATTGAATGCCGTAAATAAGGCTCTCGAAAGTTGCTGCGGCGGCGTGGGCAGCGGCGGGGATAGAAAGTGCCAATTAGAAAGCATTCACGTACACTCCTTAAGCTCGCGCTCCGCGTCTAACGGGCAATCAATCTGCAGCTTTTTCAAAACTAATTTTATCCCGGCCGAGCGAGCGAGCGAGCCATTCAGCCTTGTTGATGGATCGCGAAACTCCATTCGGCCAATCGATGCCGTTCCGTTCTAACAAGCCATCTATTCTTTTATGCACGTAAAATAGAATGAGAGAGAGAGAAAAAAAAACAAGCGCCGCTAGAGAATTGGGTCAAAGCTCGCTCTCATGCAAGGTAATTTATTTCCCGGCGCGTTGCAAGACGTCCTTCTTGTTTTTTTTCTCCATCCTCCGCAAGCAAACTCATCATCTTTACAATTTCTCTCCGCGAGAGTTATTTTCCAACTGAAAATTCCGGCAATCGTTCGCTTAGTGGAAAAAGAGAGAGAGAGAGAGAGGAGAGAGAAAAAATAAATCCCACGAGCAAAGCCGCACGCGCGCGCGGGAGAGAGAGAGAGCGAATGAGCGAGCGCACCGGCAGGCAGGCAGAGAGCGGCGCTGCATCGATCGGTCCGCCGTCCTGGTGACCTCGACCCAATGCCAGAGCTATACCAACCCCTCTGTTCTCTCCTCGCTCTCTTGCCCCACCATCCCACGCATCACACTCCCACCGTACATGTATACGCGGCCGGGTCACTTGGCAAGCGTCAAAACACACACACACATGCACATGATTTTCGATAGAAGATAGGGCCAACGAGCAAGATTTTTCTCTTTATCCTCATTTACCGACCTACTTCTCTTTTTTTTCTCCTTTCCTCCTCGAGCTTACTCTATTGTCAACTGACGAAAGAGTATTATTATTGCTCTCGACAAAGGCAGCCAGCGGAATTGCCGAGCGTCAAGCGCGCGCACGCTGGCAAAGTGTAATTATCCGAGGGCGGTAGAGCTCTGCGTTCGTAAATGGAATTTGCGAGAGAGAGACCGATTGCAATTCGCGTCGAGAGAGAGAGAACTGAATTACGCAACAACGAAGCACTGAAAGAGATGTAAAAATAGAATTTAACGCTCGCGAGTTTGCCAGTATTCACGGCAATATCAAAGCTCGTAGCGCGTGCAATTGGAACATCGTTCCGGCAATCAGGGGGTTTCATTTCCAACAAACGCCAGGCGATTAACATTCCACGTGTAATTGTTTACCCGTGTAAATCAAAAGCGAGTAATTGCCAGTTTACCGTAAGGCGAGATGAGCAAATATAAAAGAAGCTGCCGCATTCTACTTTCGTGCGAGTTTTCAAAAGTTTCATAGCTAGTTAGCATAGCGATAATTCAAACAATGGAAGACGACTTCGAAGGAATTAATGTTTTGCCTTTCTCTTCGAGCTATATTCCTTGAAAGTTAACACGGCAGAGGTAATTTAGCAAAACAGAGGTAGAATAGTTTAGTTTGGCGTTTAGTATACAAAGATGA
Source organism: Galeopsomyia nigrocyanea (assembly GCA_035047105.1). Lineage (NCBI taxonomy): Eukaryota > Metazoa > Arthropoda > Insecta > Hymenoptera > Eulophidae > Galeopsomyia > Galeopsomyia nigrocyanea. Next base: position 1,779,839 of record JAWWMK010000008.1, read on the forward strand.
AAAACAAAAGCCGGGATTCGAGGGAGTAATCGTTTGGAAAATCAGCCGAAATTATCACAGGCGCTCGAAACAATCGTCAAACGTGCAGCGCGTCTATCCCGTCGTCGACAACGATGACGACGACGACGACGGAGGGGCGTAGTTGCCAAGGTTACACTCGCGTCACGCGGCTCCCCCTCTCGCACACCACCTGCGCACCTCCCTCTCTTTCTCTCTCTCTCACTCTCCATCCTTCCTGTCGCTTCTGCCTGGGCTGCTGCTGCTGCAGCAGCAGCTTTACTTTTTTTCTCTCTCTCCCCCACGAGTTTCAACGCTTTCTGATTAGAGCACTGCACGATGCGAGCCATCGCTATTCAGCCCCCGTTGACGTGCTGCTGCTGCTGCCGCCGAGTATTTGAGCCTTGAACTTTGAAGGCTGCCATTTTTTTTTCTTTAATGGACCCTCTCGGACAAAGCTTTGATCGAAACTTTAATTAAGCTATTGATGCGCTCACTGTAGCGTAATATTCTCCAATTTGTTTTTCTTAGCTTTGATGATTTTCATATGCTCTAATTCTAGATAATGCGTGTGGGGGCTTTTTTTTCTGTGAAATTCGATGAATTCCATGAGGTGGGCTACATTCAGGTATTCAATCTATCCGATCAAACAGCTTGAGATTCCATGCAAGGTGCGTTTTATCGGAGAATTGCAGAGTGAAAGCTTATGAATTGTGGTAAAATTAATTAATTGCGTAATTCCTCTGCTACTGTTGCAGAATAATAATTACATAACATTTCTTGTTTTTATGTTATAAAATTTTATTGTGATGTAAAAATGACAAACACGAAAAGAATCAAAATCTCAGTGTCGGAAGATTATAGTAAAACAAAGTTTTTTGGCGTGCTAGAAATTTTCAGTAGAATAAGCCAGCTTACGATCAGACGACTCTGGCGTGTTTTTCCTCGTCAACGTATATAAGCGGTATAGTGCCACGACTCTTCGCTCAGGACGGAGGCAATCTTGTTACGTAAACGAGAACGGTATCACTCTCTCTCTCTCCCCATCCCTTTTTCGCGCCTTCAGGGATAATGTTTTCTTGTTTCAAAGGAAGCCAGTGAAAGAGAAAAATTTAGTGTCGCGAAGGAAAAAAAAAGGATCCACGGCCCCCCTCAGCTGACAATGGATGAAGCTTTTTGGAACGCGATTAAATCCGATAAGGCGCTTAAAAGCTTGCAAAGTTGATTGTGATGTTTTTGTGGAGGATTGGAGTGAGAGTGAAGTATTTTTACAAAAGGTCTTTTGCATTCCACGATGACGCGCGTGGAACATACAATTGCCATTCTCTATCGTATTTTTCCCGACGGATTTTCATTTTGAATCTTGTTTTTCTTTTTGTTTATTCGCGTTTTGTCGCAACTGTCACGAGCCCGAGGGATAAAAATTTTGACGTATGAGAAAAGTTTTTTGGTACAGCGTGTACTACTTGAACCGGAAAAAAAAGTATTTCATTCGCTCCACGCAACGCTATACGTGTCGTATAGGTGACTATCGCTTTCCATTTCACTTTAGCTGAATATTTACTCGCAGTCGAATGGTGTCAACCCGAACTGATCCGTTTGTCGGCTAACTGGAGCAAAGAATGGAAACTATGGAAGTTTAAGAGAGGGCTTAGCAAACTGAAGTATACAAGTCAAAAAGAGGGTGACGCTGTCGACTAATCGAATTCCTGCTCAACGAGACGTTTGGCTAATGGCAGCCATCCGTGAGCGCCGGAATTACAACTGGGCAACTTTCAATTAATACGCGCGTCCCAATTCTCGCGCATGCATACTTTTCGAGGACACGAGATCCAAAAGTCCGATAGCCAATTAATTTTGCCCGTGAGTGGGGAAAAGCAAAGTCGCCGATAAGGAGTGCGCGCAGCCTTAATTAATTGATAATGAACGAGGGAAAGGGGAGCGGTGAGATATATACTTGCATAGCTTCGCTGGATACACTTTGCAGTGCTCTTTTTTTTTGCGGCGCAATCTCGCTGAAAGATTCTTTTCTTGGCCGCCGCGCCGCGCGCGTACCCGAGAATAGCTCCTGGGCTCGATTTACATAGTTCCTAATTAAAATTGACGCTCGATAACTCGCCAAGCTGCAGAGTTTTTTAATAAATTGGAAAGCAGTATCCAACCTTTCTCAAACTTGATGTGTTTCATCGCAATTAAATTAATGCTTTGAAGAATTGTAATTAAAAATACGATTTTCAAATTAAAGGAAGGACGTTAAATAAAGTCTATACTCCGCAGGAAAAGGTAAATTTAAAAGTAACCATTTTATTTTCTGCCGTATACGCTATAGTACTATTTACTATTGGAAAAAGTATAAAAACGGTGTTTACTCAATGTAACTACTTTATCCAAGTCGCGCAGTCGTAAACTTTTATTTTTTTTTCTCGCGCAAGGTAAAAAAAAAGAAGAAGAACAGCCGAGAGAAAGAGAAACGAGACGCAGTATCGATGTTGTCGGTTTTCCAGATAAATGAGGGCGGAAAAGCGAAACGGAGAATATAAACAAAGAAGCGAATGCGGAATAAAAAAAAGAAAGAGAACTTGGTTGCTTTTTCAGTTCGTTACGTGAATCCATTGTACCGAATAAGCATCTGGAAGAGTACATAAATGATGTGTACTGTCGTATTTACACATTTGAAGAGAGTCAACCGCTCTGCGTTTTTCTACTTGTTTGTATTTACATGAGAGTTTATATTCGGAGGTGGAAATGTGGAAATGTTTATTCTTTTAGATAAATCCAAAAAGAGCACGGATTTATTAAAAATATAAATTATTCGTGTATGCGTATCGCTTTTTTTTTATTATTTCCTATAGAAATAGCGACTGATGTTGACAATAATTCTTGCAGATTCAAAGAATTTCATTCCAGTACGTATACAGAATGATAGATTATCTTGAAAAAAGTCTTGTCATATGTTTTTTTAGAACTTTGCTAGCACACACTTTTCACCGTGCTAATCGCGAAACAATCGGATCGCCCTCGACGCGCACAGCTTTTGCTGCCAGTCTAAATAAAAGAAAAAAATATAGAAGCAGCAGCAAACAATATAAGCGGAAAGAGCAAAGTTAAGCCGCGTAGCAGAGCTATAGCTAGAACTCGCTCTCTCTGTGTGTGTCGCAAGCGGGCATGCGAGTAGCGCCGCCGAAAAAGAATAAAGCTCGGGGCTCGTTCTCGCGAGTGGATCCATATTTCTCGGTGTCGCGTTCTATGGCGTAAACTAACGTGAGGGAGCTTTTGTGCGGCTGCATTGTTTGTGCTTGGCCCATTGTTGTCGCTCGCTAGCACAAAGGCTGCTACTACTGCAAAAAAGCGCCCAGAAATAAACGACGTCTTTACAGCCCTCTTCTTCTTTGTCGCCCTCTCCCTTCCGCACGCGCTGCTCGCAATTGCCGTCCACCCGCTAGCTCCTCTGACCCACATTTCCCTCACTTTTTTTTCTCTACTACACCATTTCCGGATCTACTCGTGTAGTAGTCTAGGCCTTTGAGCTTTCCAACTTTTTATCTCTCACTCGACGCGAGGACTGCGGGATCAGGGCATCGGGGATTTTTGTCTGACCTTCCCTTTGACGAAAGTTATACCTGAATTTTCCTTCTTTTTTTCTCCCCTACAGAAGGTTTTTATTCTGCTGAGTGCTTTGCTTTTTGGTTTTCTAGCGCCGCTCTGCTGATAAAAGTCGACTTTGCGCGCGCGCGCTACTTTTGACAAAATGTTTTAATTAGACATTTCACGAGGATTTGTGCAGAGTGAGATAAGGATAATCCCATTTCACAGAAGCGTGGACGTGTTTGATCTTTTTCTCGTTGCTCTGACCTTTGACTTTGTTACTTTTATATACTTGGAGTTGGATATAATTTAATGGAAAAAGTGCCACGCGAACGCTATGTTGACGCAAAGAAGTCGAAGCAACGAGAGAGGGAAAAAAGAAGATATTTTTCCTTGAGTCGACTTCACTTTCTCGTTATAGAAACACTATCTTATTTATGTTTCCTTTTCCTTGTTGGTTTCCTCGCAATACGCTTTGTGAAAACTTGAATTATACAGTGAAATTTGAATATTCAATCACAGGAAAGTAAAAAATACTTTTTGAAGAAATTGACGTATTCCAGAGAAGTAAATAAATTGTCGTTGTATCGTCCGATTAAAATGGTGTGACCAATGAGGAATTATTTATCTACAATACACACGTGCATCTGTACTATTTCCGAGCTGTAATCAAAGAAAATGGAGCAGTGTGTTTTAAAAGCCTGCATATTTATGGGTCGAGTTTGTTATCTACTGGCTACATCGGTGGAAAAAAAAGGAAGGGAAGCGTTACAGCGTGAATAAGTTACGCGCAGTATGGCACAAATGGGGCTGACCACTTTGCTGATAAACGCTTGTCCTATATTTACTGTAATGTTATCTCTCGTGAACGAAAAAAAAAATACACTGACTTTTGCTCGCTTTCAGCTTGAGTTAACAACGACTAGTAAATAACAGCGTTGATATCTCAAAATCTATTTCGGACAATGTTTTTTTTATATATTTTTTTTATCTCGAAATGGCTATCAGTTTTGAATTCTGATTTCACGGGTATTTTTTTTCGGCCGATAAAACAAAAAAAAATATGTAAAGCTTTTTTATACCAAATCGAAAAAGATAAACAAACGCGCGGCCAATTCGTCAGGTGGGCTCGTAAAACAATGGCTATCGAGAGCCAGCATCGCATCGCGCGGGACGAGCTGGAATCTAAAAACATGACGTGATCGATGCAGATATATGTATATTTTTTCCGGAGCTACGAACATTTACGAGGAGCAAAGACTTTGACGTATTGCACAAACTTTTCCGCTTGATCCTTTCGAGTGGAAAAATCGCTTGCATGAAAAATGAAATTGATCATGCTTTTTCAAAGCTTTCTTCTGTATTTTCAAAGATATTGTTGAAAAATGCGCGAGCATCGCTTATATTACGGTTGCGTTGTTAAAAGCACTATTTCACGGAAGATTTTATTCCGAGAACTCTGGCGCATTAAATATTATAGCGTAAATACGCTGCATTCTGCCCGAAAAGAAAATCCTACGAAAGGCAAGATACAGCTCCCGCACAAACGATAAGTTTAATGTGGTCACTGGGGAAATTCTCTTTCCACTTGAAGGATTGAAATAAAATCCTTCTATCCAACGAATACGAGCGTACAAATTCTTTTTCATCTCGGGCTCGCAAAATAGAATCCTCTTTAAATAACAACAAAAAATGCACAATTTTTACTTCACCGAATAACAAAAAAAAATGAAGAAAAAAAATTCCACCGAGAAACAAACGCGTGTTGCAATAAGTCACAACGTCCCCATTTCGGAAAGGAAAACACGCCAATCGCCGAGGCAAGCATACGAGCCAAATTACCAAAGCGTCGCTCCATCAGCGTGTCGAGCCGAAAAAGGCATGAAAAAAAGGGAAAAAGATGAAAAAAAATGCAGGGACAGCAGGCAGTAGCCAGCATCCCACGTGTGTACATGACACTCTTGCAAGCGGCGGTCACGTCCTCTGGTCGAAGGCCTTTTTTATACCTCCCTCCCCCCTTACACACATACATAGAAGCGCGCGTTTTGGTGTGTTTGGCATTGTTAGGTAAATCTTCGACGCTCGATTCGCTTGCCGAACACGTTCCGCTGCACCCCTTTGAATTATTAACCAGGTTCGCCTCTTCCTCCTCTTTTTTTTTTGTCCTTTACGTTCGATCCTATTTTTATTTTTCGAGCCATGCCCCGCGCGGATTTTCTCATTTACCACCGCAAGGGAACGCTTAGAAAACGGCATTTTTTTTCTTTTCAATCTTTTACAAATTAGCCGAGTTTGCGAAGCGGGAGCGACTTTTGGAATTTCAGCGAAAGACAATTTAATTTTCATGCGGGCAAGAATAAGCTCCTCTCTCTCATTTGCAATTTCAATGAGGATCTCTCTCTTGGTGTTTGATTTGCGGTAGTAAAGCTGCATATCGATATGGTCGGTCGGAAGAGAGGCAAGCAAGCAGGCAGGCTTTCCGACAAAGTTGGCGCGTACTCATTAGCATAAATTTGCGCCCGCGGCGCGTCGACGGCGGTGGCACACGGTTAGCGCGAAACGCGTGGGAGCTTTCTTCGCTTTCTCGGAGTGGCTCGCTGATTGGCTCATGAAATTTTGCGTTGGCAGTTGCGTTTATACACGCGCTTGGTAATTATACGTGTGCACCGCCACCGCCGCCGCCGCAGCTAAATCAACTGTAATTTTCTCCACGCCTGTGTTATTGTGCTTTCGAGACATAATCGCTATCAATAGGAATTGTTAATCTAATGATTTTTTCGTCTATCTAAAATATGCAGGACAGCTTCCAATCGATCGCTATAGACAAATGTTCTACATAAAAATCAGTCACTTATTGGCAAATGAAGCACGTACGTAAATGTGAGATAATAAGGGTCGCGGTGTAACGAGGCCTTACGGTCGCGGTTCGAACGAGTAATAAAATTGTCGCGCTGTGCGCGCGCACTCAAACGCGCCAGTAGATGCGCGCGCTAAATACGTGAAATGATGGTTTGGGCTTAGGGACGTGGAAGCGTTTTATCACGCTTAATTAACGTGGCCGCGCTAACGAAGCCGATTGCCATTAGCATGGCTAACTGGCTAGCCGAGAAACAGGGTCGATTCCAAATGCACGCGCCCGCGCGCGCAGCATAGCTCTCTCCCCCTCTTTTTTTTTTTCTTCTTCTCCGCCTTTGATAATTAAAGTACTTTTCCCACAGAGACGAGCGAAATATTCGTTTTTCTTTTCTAAAAGATAATTGGCAAAGTCAGCGATAACTGCGGGGAGATACTTAAAATTGTCCGATGTTCAGACAAGCCATGATTAAAATTCCCTCGACTGGTTGTCGAACACAAGCGGAATCAGCCTTTCTGGCTGTGTTGCCGGCGGCGAAAACGTTGGTCCAATTCAATTTGCAAGTTCCGCGTGTAAGTTTACAGCAGCAGCAGCGGCGTCGGCGGCGGCGTCTTCGTGCTGCGAGAAACTCGCTCGTGGCAAAAGGAAGGAAAAGTAAACGGTGAATAGGACACGCTGAGGCGAGAGCGAGAGAGAAAGCTAATAGAGTAGAGAAGGCGGCAGCGGCGGTGAAGCCAAGATAGAGAGAGAGAGTGCTGGAAAGGGACCGTGGTCTGGAAGAAAATTATTGCTACGGAAAGGGAGGATTGCACGTCGAATCGGATAATTAAATTTCCTCTTCTCTCTCTCTCTCTCCCTCTCTAGTGCTTGTTTTATTGTTTCAGCTTGTTAGGACTGAATTTGCAAGAATTAAATAGCTCTCTTGCTGCTACTGCGCGGGCAAACGAGGAGCATTATCTGCTTTCAAATGAGCTTTCTCGCGTGTATACTTGTCCCGGCGACGATAAACGCTGGTGTATTTTCCAAAGGGTATGAAAAGACTACTGTTGAAAGTGGTGTACTCTTTAGATAAGTTCTCCAAAGTAAGTGGAAGAGAGCATTTTGCAGTAAACGCTGAATGCGATAAAAGCCGTATTTTGAAAAAAAGTGGAAATAGTGGCGATGATTATTTATGCAGCGATCCATTAAACCGTGTACAATTTTTAGAAGCCTTTATCGCAGCGTTCTTTTTTTCTCTATTGACTCTTTTATTCGCACAAGAGCAAAATAATAGCAATTTTATGAACTGTTGATGATAAATCTCGGAGTTCTCAGAAAAATAGAAATTGAATTTTTACGCGGCAAGTTGGCGTGCACGCGAGTAAATTCATACCGCAAAACTCAAATAAAGGCGAAATTGAACAAAGTTGGCAAGACGAAGGGTCAAAGTTGGTATGAAGCAGCAGCGAGTCACAGCAGCAGCAGCAGCGAGTGCATTTCGGGCACTCGAACAACAAGGCCGCGCGCTACACACAGCATCGGAACGTAGTACACAGCTCGCCGGGCAATGTAGCACATCAAAGAGACAAGCGCGACTTTCAGCGTGCATTCGGCGTAATGGAGAGCTGCAGGCGCGGCTACACTGCACAGTGTGCAACTGCGATAATGGCCCCCCCACACTAAATTAGTCGCTCACGAGTATAGTGCAAAACACTGTCTGTCCTCTTGGCGGTATAGCGCTAATCATTACTTCGCGAAGCGCGATACTTATTTTATTAACGAGCCACTATATAACCGACGGAACGCGATCGTGTCCATCGATATAAAAGAATAGATGGAGGAGATCGTTTGCTGTATAACGTCTCACTCTTCCTATAAAGTTTTATGCCGCGGAATAAGACCAAATCGAAGGTTACGTGTGTATTTCAAAGGGAGCTTTATTTTTTATTGCTTTTAAAAAATACGACTGCCGTGCATTGTTTACGATATTGATGCGCTCGCTGTAGGTAAAACCTTGGGACGTGCGGGACGCGCGTGGACGGCTATACTGGAAAAATGGGTCAGCGAATAAAAACAATGGCAAACACGAGTGCGCGCGCGCGCAAAAATATAAATCATACGACGGAGATCAACGATATAAAGCATTTTCTTTTCAGAGCGAAGGCAATATATATAGTATAGCTGCTGAATAATTCCGAAGCTGGTATTTCCTTTCAATACTCTGCAGTGTCGATATAGATCGGCGCGCGTTAACGCGGCTTAATTTTCGGATAACTGGAAGCGCGAAGCCGCCTATAGTAGTGTGATTTAATACCTCTCGGAGATTGCGCAATTGCAGGGGGCATAATTAGGCCGCTAAATGGTCATATACGAGAGAGCAGCAGCTTGCCGATGCTACTGCTGCTGGCCCACTTCAATGCTTAATCATGATAATTCTTTTGGCCCACTGGCCACCACGACGTGCAGCTTGCTTTTTAAATAATCATACGCGATGTTGGCAGCGTGCTTTTTTTTTGCGCGTAGTTTCAACTTGAATACGTTTTTTCCGCATCCCATCTCATCTCGCGCTCTCTGGGTTGGAATATATGTGGACTTGCAAATGCTACGCATGCTTTCGAATACTTTATTTATGTTTTTTCTCCGTGCAGCTATCTTGTTTTATTCAAATTGCAATGAAATATTAATAGTCTTTTGAATGAATTATTAATCGATATTTTAAAAAAGCCACGGCGATAGAGGAAAAAAAACGATAAGGAAAAAAATATCGTTTGCGCGATATTCATCCGTGCAAAATAAAATAAGAAAGTCGTATCACGCAAATAAAAATCAAAGCTTTATAGCAGCAATCGACAAAAGTCTCTTGCTAAAAGCGTATTTTGCTTCTTTAAGCTGCCACTCGAGACGTCGCACATAAAAAATCAAAGGTTTATTACGTTCACTAGAGAGTACTCAAGTTTTTTTTTTTCTTTTTTTAACACTCGTCACAGAGAAAACGTTGTAAAAAAAGAAGAAAAAAACGGGAGGAAGCTCAACATACGCGGATACAGAATATGACAGAGAGAGAGAAAGCGAGCGTGAGAGGGGAAATTAAGTGGAGGGTACGCACTTGGCACAGAAATTAATGTTCACCGCGCTGGCTGCAACGCTGCAGCCCTTGTTGGCTACGTCGAGGGCTTTCGCAAGCTCGCGTCCTAACCCAATTAGTCGGGGCTAATTTTCTCGACGTGACTGGACTACTTCTTTCTTCTTTTCTTGGCGCCTGTTCGCGTTTCTTTCCCCTTTTTTTTCGATGATTTTTTATACGTCAAAGCAAAGGATTTCTTCGAATGTCAATGCTTCCACGATTCTTTATACTTTTCTTCGATTGCATTCGCAAATTTCAACACTGAAAAGCATTTAGAAATCATGATGGTTTAAAATTTTAAAAAATTTTCCACGCATAAACCGTCCTAATGCCAATAACAATACAAGCGCGCCAAAGCAAGCGTCGATCTGATGCAACTACAACGGCATTGCGGTCAGTAATTAAGGAATTAATTAGGCTTTAGTCGCTACATGTGTGTGTGTGTATGTGTACGGCATCTCATTTGGCCTCACTGCTAATACACACACGTATATACACATCGCATATATAGATTCCCCCGAAGCGAGCATTTTCCTCGCTTGGTGCCCACACACGCGAGCACGCGCATCATCAGCGTGTCCATCTTCCCATCCGCCAATTTACCCATACAACACCCACTCCCGATGAATTTTGCCTCGTCAATTAGCGAATACCATTGTATTTATATACAAGCTGTATTCATCTATTCAATTTTGTTTTTCAACAAATACAGAAAAAAAAAATAATCTCGATGGAATTTTATTCACATTCGAGTAACTAATTCGCACGCTCGGGTAAAAAAAAAAGAAGCTCTCGACCCAAATCCAACCGAGACAAATCCAGTGCGCGAGCGAGCGAGAGAGAGAGCCGCAAGAGGATCGTTTCCGCGAGACTAAAAGCCACGACCCGTTTCGCGCGACCGAATATCGTTCTGGCGCTCGGTGGCGTTAATTCGATAGCCACCGCAAAACTGGTTTTCATCCGCGCAGCTCTGGCCATATAACGCGTAGCAGCAATTATAAAGCCTGATCCGCGCATACAACTGCAACCTTACGAGTTTGCTCGTCAAGTATGGGTGCGCGAGCAGATAAGCGCTTATCGGTCCGATATGTGCGTCCTCCTCCCCAGCGTATGTATGTTCTGCTGCTGCTACTGCTACTGCTTGCACGTGGATAATTTTAATCGGGACGACAAGCTGTGCAAAGGTCACCCTCTCTCTCCCCTTTGGTACTGCTGCTGCTGATGCTGATGCTGTTTGCTTCGCTGTAGTATCGACCTGTTTACTTGTCCGACTCGTATTCTCGTTTCGCTTAGCTATTGTTTCCAGAGAGATTGCGTTTGATCGTTATACTCTTTAATCATCTCGAATGTCATCTATATACACAGCGATCGCCGATGACGTGCTTTAAAGGCAGCTGCAATGAATTTTCTTAATAATGCTTAAGCTCCCCCACCCCCCCCCCCCTCCCGTAGTCGCGAGCTTGAGCATCGATAAGCAATTTCAGCTTTCAGCAACAATATTACTTTGGCCTGCTTATGCTGCTGCCGCTGCACCGACGCTATGCGGTTATTATCGAATTTCCGATAGCGCGCGTTAAGCTCGAATTTCTAAAATCCCGCGAGCGGCTATATATAAGCGCGCGCGAGCTTTGTAATGAAAAATTTTTTACTCGGTCGCGCATGCGACGTTGATGTATATATATCCACAACATCCCCCTCGCGCGCGCGGGCACGTGGCGTATAATGAAAAGCTCGCTGAAATATCATATGCCCCAGAAAATTGTAATAAGCGAGTGCTAAAGTGAGAGAGAAAGAGAGAAAGTAAAAGTTATATCTACGTAGAAACCGCGACCGCAGACATAAACATCGTAGGAACGCATGAAAGCAAAGTGAGCAAACAGCATGGGCGAAAAGCCACAGCCTCAAATACAAGCGTTCGCTGCTCTGAGCGAGCTCTCTGCCAAAGAGAAACTTGCCGAACAGAAAGAGAGAAACGAGTTTGCGTCAAGCCTCCTTTATACGATCTGCGACTTGAGCTGCTGCGGCTATGCTGTATTTCTTTGGCGGAGTTGATGTGGGATGCCAAGGTGGGCGTCTCTCGGACAAAGACAACGGATGAAAGACTGATGACGCAAACAGCCAGCCGCCGCCGCCTGCCCTCTTCCCTTCCCCCACTTTTCTTTTCTGCTCTGCGCGAAATTGAAATATTCGTAATACCAAGCAACCCTGCAGCACACCGACACATGTACATGTATAGTGCGCAGAATGCAGTGCAGCACTTCAAACTGTACAAAGTGGGTCGCGTACATGTATCGTACAAAAACAAAGGATCTGGTCCGAGTCGATATTAATCAAAGAGAGAAGCTGCTGCTGCTGCAACAGTGCGAGTTATTACTGAAAATATCTATCTTGGAAAATTTTTCCATCGAGGGTATTTTGTCGTCTCTGTTTTCTGAGATAATCAAAGTAAGAGATTATTTTTTCAGAGAGCTCGCGGTGAAAGAGCGAGCGAGCGAGTCGGCCAACGGAATAAAAGTCGAAAAGTTGCTCCTCCAAGCCACACGACTTTCATTTCCCCACCCAACTTTTAACCCACTACCTGCCTGCACTCTCGTACACAACCGCGAAACTGCAGTAGCAATTTATGGGTCTTTGCGTTATCTGCGCAAACTTACTTTTCCAAACAAGAGCAGAAAAATAAAATCGTAAGCTCTTCTTGAGAAAGCGAGAGAGGACAAAGTTTGCAAAAGCAGAGTCGATTATCGTTGAAAAAAATTTTCTTTCTCTTCTCTCTCTCTCTCTCTCTCTCTCTCTCTCTCTCTCACTCTCTTACTATGTTTGAGTCTCTTGAGAAAGTCCGTGACACGTGTGCCACGGATGTCAGCGCGAGTGCTAACAAGAGAGCGAGTGAGAGAGAGGGGGTGTGTGCAGAGGAAGCCCGGGAGCTCGATCGACCGAACATCTGACATTCCCCTGGCGCTCGCGCGCGAGATGCAGGTGCAGCAGCACACTCGTCGATGCTCGCTGCAGGTTCAATCACGGTTACACATACCTCTGCAGTAATTACTTTTTCAAAGCTACTTGACTACTTCAACGCAATTTATAAAGAGCTTTCATTAAAATGTCAAACCCAGCCACAAGTACTGTTTATTTTTTATTACACGAAAAAGAGAGAGACGGGGAGAGAAAAGACTTGAACAAGCTTTCATTATAAAACTCATTGACCTCTTATATTTCATATGAAAAACACAATATTGTATTGAAAGCTTTCGACAATAAAATTGCGTAAATAAGAATCACTTAGAGAGCATTGCAGAGGTAAATTTGAATATCAATTAATAACGTCAAGATTTGAAAACGGCTGGGCAAACTCAAGATACGTCGCTGGTACTTTCATAAGAATCAAGCAATTAGCATTTAAAATTGCTTACCATTGTGTTTGCTCAGCGACGGCGGCGGCGGCGAAAGATTACTTTGACCCATTTAAAAGTAGGTGCGCGAGCCCGCGGGCGTTCCATAGTTGTCGTTTGCTTCTCTCTCTCGCGCGCGCGCGCCACCACTTGATAACGAAAGTTTGCCAAGAGCATTAGACACGGAGAAAAAGAAGTGTCCTATTATTCAGATACATACGCAAGAAAAGTTATGTTTTCTTGCTCGCGACTCCAGCACGTGCACGCGCCTCGTTATCCCCCTCAACTTGCCGAATAAATTTCAAATTCACTAGCGGCACTTAAGGGATGTAATGTTGCGCGATCCTCGAGGATAAAATTACGATTCTGACCCACTTGCGCCTTTCTTTCCTCTTCCTCTTACTCCCCTATTTTTTTTAGAGCTACTACTTTATGATATCAACGACGAAACGAGCGCGAGCGTGCAAAACGACAATGTTTTACATGAATTTTTTTCCACGCTACTCGGATTACACTCATGCTCAACAGCGTCGAGCTTTCCTTTTTTTTCGCAAAACTTAAGGCTGTCTTGCTTGTTTTATCCGCAGAACTTAAGCTAACGTCATAAACTATTTTATGCGAAAAACTTTTTCAAAGACGTAGCTGCAGCAGAGCACACAAAAAAAAAGTTAATTAAATGACGTACATACGCCGAGATCTAATTTTATGATTTTTCTCAGTGCCACGAACAAAGGAGTTTAATTATAAAAGTAGCGCGAAAAGAGGATTATTTTACATCTTATCTCGTAACATGAAAATATGCGCAGATACGAAGATTAGGGTTTTAAAAATGCACTTACGCGCCTTGAGCATAATTTTCTTTGAGGGAGATAGAGCGAGCGCGCGGTCAAATTATTATCTGCGAACGGATAATTTAAAGCAATTTTGAATGTTCCATGCGCGACCTAGTAGGTGGATTACGGCCTGGTTAGCACGAAATTGTATCGACAAGTTTAAGCTCTGGACATGGGCGGATGTGGTTTTCCATATATCCACGTCGCGTGGGAGAGCGAGAGAGAGAGCGTGCTACACCGAAAATTTTATCGAAAAACCTTCACTACAGGTCACTAACTTTGTTTCGCAGTTGCTCACCTACGAAATCCGTAAAGCTTAGAGGGAGCTTTCTAGCTATAAATAAAAAAGGTAAATTCTCCTACCGGTCGATCGACCAAAAAAAAATCGACTTACTGCTATTTGAAAAATAAGAAAGTAAATAAGCGACTTCTACGAATTGAAATATCCAGGAATTCGAAAATTGAGCTCAGCCAGTCATCAGGCATTAGGAGCGTGCAGCAAGGCAATCGACAAAGGCGATCGTTATACCAAGCGTCTCGCGCAAACCGAAGCCTCCAACGAGGCGTGAAATTTTCGACAAATGCAACAGTAGCAGTCGTACAGTGTGCAGCGCTATATGCTATGCGAGTATACAGCGCCAATTTTCATTGCATATTCAGCGAGCCGTAAGGGGCTGCTACTGCTGCTGTCGTTTGCAGCAGTCGACCAAGTTATTATGGTGCCTGCACCTGCAGCAGCTAAAGCATCGCGAGTCGCGATGAATACTTGTATACCAGTAGGCAAGACGTAACAACCTTTCTTTCCGCGAAGCGAAACAAAATAAAGAAAAAAAGCTAAGAATACATTTTGCTTACACTGCTAGGGCAAATATATGACCTCGTTACGCAGCGAGCTTTTTACGGATTTCAAGCGCGCGTGCACGCGCGCACCCCACGCCGGTAATGTCTTTACGGGACTTGCATAAAAAGATTTTGATTAGCCGAGCGCGAGAGAAAAACGCGCGAGTTTTGACATTACGTGCGAAATTTTTTTTTTCACGCTGCATTGAGAAATCGATATCGCAATTTCAGCGAATTTCGACTACGCGATTATTCGTTTTAAAGTTCGGCATAAGTCATCCTTTCGGGGATAATTGAATCGATGTGAAATATTACCGATTGCAGTTGGAAATATATAGCCGCGCTGAAATTGAAAAAGATAATGCGAGTTGGAGGGTGGATTCGCGAATAAATTTTGCAAGGCGAGTGCATCGAAGATCGTGTAAACGTGATCTTCCGCTGATGTATCCGTTGCAAATAAACACGAAAGAGGGAGGGAGAGAGAGAGAGAGAGAGAGAGAGAGAGAGAGAGAGAGAGAGAAGCGTAAAACACGAGCGCGCTGAGATTTGCTGCTGCTGCACTCGCGAAGGAAATCCAGTCAAGGATAATGGATAATGGATAATGCATTTTCCTACATTTACTCTTCTTCACTTTACGTAATACGCTCCTACGGGGCTTAACGCTTCCTGCATTGCCTCCCTGCTCACGGCCATCAGCGAAACGGAATATTTACTTGCATTATTGAATTTGCAAATTCTCTCTCTCTCTCGCGCGCGAGCGCGCGCACTCGCTCTAGTTTCACATTGAAAATGCCAGTGTTGTGAATTATTCGCTTTTCGAGTGTAGTTTCTCGACTCGGCAACGCTTTCAGTTTATGATGATGATTATTTTGATGCAACAATTCTGTCGGGCTAATTTTCTAGTACGGTGTGTTTCAAGTACGTTGTTCTGATTGATTTTTTTTTATCTATACCGAAAACAAACGAGCGATACTCAAGTCTAAAATAAACGATACGTAGCTGGTGGTAAAAAAAAAGCGGTTGAAATTGATAAAAAAACGCAACATTTGTATTCGCAGTAGTATAGCCAGGTTTTAGTCATCCGAAATACGGCGCGCTCAGTTTTATAAGCTATTACACTTGATATTACACATCGTATCTCTTATTCATTGTGGTCTACGATAATAAAACAAGGCTTGTTACGCGCGAATATGCGTTCTAATAAAATTAACGATTAACCACTAGCGCTAATGAATTATTCAGCGCGCGCGGGCGAACACGCCGACTGTGCAACTCGATAGCTAAACACGTATGCTGCCATCCCGAAACAATAATATCAGTTTGCCTCATCCGTTACGCAAGACAGCAAAGCTTACAGAGCCAATTGTAATTTCCTTGCGATGCGCAAACTCGCGACGTAGCTACAGCTACGTCATTATGCGTGATACCTTCAAAACAAGCGTCTTCACGAAGTTTGCACGAGCCTACCCCCCGACATACCAGCTTGTTTGCTCGTCTTACACAAAGCAACGACTACGACGACGACGACGACGACGTCGATGGTAGCGTGCACACAGCCGATATTAATTAAACACAAGGAGCAAGGCGCGCAAATGCTTTGATCTACACAACGGCCACGACAATAAGGCAAACAATCCTGGGTTATCGCACGGATACACGCCCGAACAGCCCTCGAACCTAATGATCGGCTTCCGCGTGGACCGTAGCTACACTGCAGCCATTAGCCCAGATCTTGCCCACAAGTCTCGCTCACTACTGCTGCTGCTGCTATGTTTACCTACATTTTGCTGACGCGTGCGCTGCGGAGATCCGGATCTCGGATTAAAACTGAATTAACAGCTCTCTGACATTTCTATTTGACCTTGACATGCTTTACACAGTATACCTAAGCAGTATACGATTTTTTGGAGATTCATTATGATTATTTATTCTTGTACATTTGTGATTAATACACGTATACTTGATCAATCGACAGAGCTGTTTCTGAATTCAATTCAACGATATGCGATGTTGCATTAAAATTATTGAATTTATTCATATCAATGTAATTTCATTCCATGTAATAACAATGACTCGATATTTCTCTACTAATCGATTGCAATTGAATTTACGCTGTTCACGCGTCAACTCGAACTCAATCGGATAAAATATTCCGCCCGCGTCTCCAATATACTGCGATATTTCAACGAGATTGATGAAATAAAAAATCATCATGTCCGATTGAATTGATATCGACTTTCGATTGCATAACTTGCAAATGTGTATAATGCCGCGCTCTGGCACGGAGGGCTGAAAAATCGAGGACAAAGATTCAAGGGAATTGTTATTTATTTGTTTTTCTCGCGTCAATTTTCTTTGGCGCCCTCGAGAATATAGCATACACATACACGCGTGCGCGGGTGTCGAGATAAGTTGGTGTGACGCGCGAAATGGCGGAATGGCCGGAAATTACTCGAACGAGGCTGAATGCATCGATGCGCTCAAATTAATATGCGCGCTCGCGAGCGTTGATTTCGTCGCTTCGCGCGCGCGTACGATCGGAATCAATTGCGACACTCGAACTGGCGCGAATAATTAAAAGGCGCACTGTAGGCGTTCAACGATATCGCGCCCGCGCAATTAAAACGTGCACGTTTCACCTGACGGATGCTGGAACGATTGTTGCGTGAATTATTTACAAATACTATTCTATCAATTTTACTTTTTATCAATTGATTGATTAAGTTATATTTGAACAAATTATATTGGACATGAGATTGTAAGTTGAGAAAAGAATGAATTGGAAAAAGGTAGACTGACCCAGCTTACTTCGATATCTACCACCTATTTGCAATAGCGAACAAACAATATTGGATATGAGATGCGATGAGAATATCGTACTGCATTCCGATAGACATGTCGAATATATACAGTTCTTTGATTTTTCTATTTCATTTAATCGAATGTATTTCCAGTAATTTTATAAGCTCGACAAAGAACGTTTAAATACAGTCTTCCTTTATTATTCAAATAGAGAATGCGCTTTTGAGCCCAGCGAAGTTTAACCGTGTCGGCGCATATATTAACAAGTCGTGCTGTGAACTGATGAATTATGTGCAATAGCAAACTTCAACGAGCTATATGAAAAACAGAAGACTTATAAAGTTCACATCGTGAATGAACCAATTGGTCATTTTTTGATGGTTTATGTTTTAAAAAAAGATTCTCCATTTTTTAATAGATTTGACGTCATTTTGAGAAATCTGATAGAATCCGGAATCAAAGATAAATCTTCAAGAAATAGTGCAAGTTGGATAGTGCACCATATGAAAGAGAGAACTAAAAAAAGGAAATTTTTACCAATACAAATGACGCATTTTAAATCGACAATTTACATATACTTTGGCGGTTTAGGTGCTGCCTTTTTGGTGTTTTTGTGAAAAATTCGTGTTCCCAAAAATTTGTAACAACCATTTTCTCTACGCACCGAAAAAATATCAAGAAATATTAAGCCTATAAAAGTATTACAGAGCACTGATTTATCAAAAAAATGATATTGCATTAACTTCATGATCAAAAATACATATTACTTTTAAGTATTAAATTTGATCTTTTGTGTATACTCGATCTTTTTCATTACTTAACTTGCTTTAAATGGATCATATTTACATAACAATAATAGAATATACATACACTACTATCGAATTTGGCCGCATTTTTTATATCAGCGCTGAGTCAAATCCCCATAAAAACATATTGTCTTTTATTAAAATAAAAGCCGACTCTTAGATTTACGCTTGTGGTCGTAAGTGAATGAATTGCTGTTCAACTGATTTTAAAAGTTTTAAACGATATACTTAGCAATGTCTAGTTACGCACGTACCTCTTATAAATTTGAAGGAATGGAAAGCTCCTTTGTGCTTTAGCACCTTATCTTCTCCTTTTGCGATGTGTTGAGAAAATAAAGTTTCGGTAACGAGCATCTAAATCTTCGTCGGTCAATTGTGTTGCTTTCTTTTTAGGAAATTCCTTGCTCCTTGCTCGAAATCACGACGAAAATATAAAGGTTTAGCCCACAACTTCCTTTTGGTAAGGTGTTTTTGATTTCCGACAAAGCGCGATTTATAGGGGCAGCTTTTCCGTACAGCAAAATCGACAGGAAGGAAGAAGAAAAAGAAAGAAAGAATTGAAGTGGTGATGCAATCCTTTGAAAATGGAAAATTCTTGGATTAAATAATCTCGAAAAGGCGGTACGTGGTTCGTTGCATCCTGAAATAGAAGCAATAAATTTTCGCTTTTTCGATAGCTCGCTGGAATTCTCTGAGAAAACGCAAATACTCGGGAATTGAAAACACATAAGCAATTCACTCTTTTCTAGAAAACCAATAAAGTTTTGCCAGTTGATAAATGAAAAAGAATTGTGAAAGGATGAAATTGAATAAATCCCATTAAACGTGGTTGCTGAAAATAAAATTTTAATGAAAAATTATACGGATTTATATCTGTCTGTGTATTCAAAAAAACATAAATTTTTTTTTAAAGTCGATAAAATGGGCTCCACGTTAGACATTTTCAAATGAAAGAATAAAGAAATCCGATTTTCATCGAAATGAATCTTATAAAACTTGAATGTAGCGTACAGCAGAGAAACTTGCAATATTTGTAAATAAATAAAATTAATGTTTAATCAAGATCTCGTCTGAGCGGAAGGCTCGGTGGTCCGTAAATTGATACGCTTCCGCCCCTTGCTCAAGGCTGCATAGCGGCACACCCACCCCATAGTTGCTTCTCCTGCAAGCGATCAAACTCTCCCTCTCCCGGGCTGTCGAGATAGAGGCGGGCGAGCGCGCGCGTGCACAGATCCTTAATCGGCTATCAAACCAGTTGTATAAAAGCGGAGAAACGATGCATCCTTGAACTGGTTCAAGGTTAGGCTTTAGTAGAGGAATCCTCCTTCAGCTCTCTTCTTGAGCTGGTGCTGCTGGCTGATAATTGCGAGCGTGCGAACCCATTAAGCGAGAATAATGAAATCCAAGAGCTTCGATATTCTAGTCGGACTTGTATATTTTGGAAAGGCCGTCTCTCCCTCCCTCGAAGTTTGGCAATTTCAGGCCGCTGCAGCTGCGCTCACGATGAATATAATTACGAGAGCTCGCTTTGTTTGGCGTCTTTTCAAACTAACTCGCTCTTTCTTCGCCTCCCTGACGCATAATGAATTTTCCTTGATTTCACGGCTCTATATATACTTTACCAACTCTAGTCGAACGAAATCGTGGGCTTCAGGTTGCAGACGCCAAGTTATCACGACGTTCATTGTTCGGATTTCTCCTGGAGAAGCCAAATGCGTTCGACTTGCTGGCATTATGAGTGAGGCTTTTTCGCATTGCCAATTATCAAGTAATCGTATACCCTTTTTGCAGAGGAGCATTTTTCAAATAAAACAATGGTAGAAGTTAAAGTAATCAACAATCAAATTTCTTCGAGTTTCTACAGCAAAGTTTTTCCTCGTCATCACGAGCATCTCTATGCAGAATGTTTATCTTAAATATTTGCTCTTCTTTAAAGACTTTATCTTTCTTCCTGGATCTTCAACTCTTCCGTAAATGAAGCTCAATTGTTTTTTGAAAATTGTATTAATTTTTTCTATGACAAGTAATGCGTTAGACTTAAGACTTGATCATGCGAATTAAGCTACGAAGCGCAGTTAATGCTGTTCTCTAATACGTACAGCAGATTCACTTAACCCTTCCCTTTGCAACAACCCCTGACGCGGATGGGTAATTGAGACCATTGGCGTAATTGCGTTTGCCGTTCGATTGTGGCATCGAGCACGTTCTAACTATTCAGGCATCTTGAATACCAATGAGACATATAATTCACTATCGTCTCTTTGTACTTAAACACTATAGTATTTAGTAAATTAAAATAAATTGAAATAATATACGAAGAAGTTTATTTTGCTATTATAAAAATGGAAACTCAAGAAAATTGATGGGAATAGATGAAACAGAAAATAAATATGATCGTAGAATTTTTTATTTCTCTATTACAATATATTTTGATGACACCATTGATTCAATTATATTTTATAAGTACAAATAATAGTTATTGTGAGTTTTTAATTATAGACGTGATTTTCAAATATCGAAAATATTTCATGTTACATTTTTATTGATTTATATACTATTATTAAAGCGTTTATATATGTATAAAGATTTCTGCTCCATTTTATAATTAATCCAAATTCCATAAGCTGCGTTATGGTAGAATCAACGATTTCAAAGAGTGGGAATCCATCTTTAACTATATAAGAGACCCAAAACGAAGTTCAGTGTATAATATAGGTAGATAAATCTTATAGAATCAAGTGATATTGAATGTTAGCTACCCAGCTAGCTACCTCCAACGTTATCGTGGTAATCGTTATATCGAGAATCGAAAACAAGAAAGATAATGATGCTTTCAATATAACCAAATGAATGATCATACCCCAAAAAAGTAAATTTTTTGTAAACATCCGCTTAAAACGTAAGCATATTTTTACTTTTATCTGATTTAATTCATCGTTACAATAAGAAATTTTCATTCCATCTTTTTTATAGAGAATTTTTTGGACGATACGAGCCACATCAGGTGAAATTTTTTATTGAAATAGCGAAAATAGTATTTGTTTAAAATAAAATAAATGAAGTAACCGCTTGAACTTGTTCGTTCTTTAATATATATAGCTGTAGACAATCCCTTTTCACGGTCTACAACCTAAAACGGAAGACGTTTGCGCCAACTACTTCGGAATTTTTGGTCCCTTGCCAGAGGACAAATCGATACTGGTGCATATTAAGGTCGATTCGCGCAAATTATTCTTCGAATGCGCGCCAAAATGGTTTAGATATAGAACATTAATTATTTTTTTCATATTTACCTCACACGTACTTGTGAACCTTCTGAGTGTAATTTCTAGTTAGTTCAAAGAAAATATACAAAGCTGTAAGCCAAAATCGTTCTCATTAATAACAGTTGAATACGAATAATATAAAACTGTCGAAGGCAAATAAAATTATTGTTTCGAACAACATGTATAGAGGATTATTTATTTCAGATATCGCGTTTTTGATAATAAAATAAGCTGAGACTCGCGAAGCCAAGAAGCCACAGGCACCCGCAAGGCTTTTATTAAAGCTCGGCTTCAATTTTAATAGATTCTTCAGAAAGTTATTTTGCACGACAAGCACTTTAAAGCTGGAGCGGCTTGGGTTTGCGAGGGTGTAAAGATGGCAGATTTATCGAGCCGAGCTATATCCTCCCTCATACAGTGACAGTAGCGGTGGCGGCAGCAACGGCGGTGGCGGCCGAGTAGTCGTGTGCACGCTTCCTTCTCGTGCAATTTTATTCGTGGCCTAGTTTCGTTGGCAGCGGCTCTCTCTCTCTCCCTCTTTCTCTCTCTCTCTCTTTCTCTCTTTCTCTGATACTCCGATAGATTTGAATTTCCGTCTTGTAAGATATGGGATGCTCTCTTTCTTCGACCTGCTAAAGATATTCATTGCACGAAAGCCCCAGCAGCTATTGAAATAATGAACGCGTTTGACTTTCCATCCGTTGTGTTTTCATTCAATTTCTCCAACCCAATATGTCTTCTTTCTCAATGTTCAACTTCTAACTGATGCTTCCATTGATTTTATTTTATTTTTTGCACTTTTTGGCCAATTCTTTTGTTTGTCGTAAAAATATACTGTTAATATGCGGAAAAGTGAGAGCTTTATGCTCTGATTATTATTAAATTTGAGAATTCGGGGAAATTTCAGGCACCTTTAATATCCTCGAATTCTATTTGTACTTTTTATTCCAACAACATTTCTTTGCAACTCACGTTTATAATAAAATCTTTTCATCTTACAGACTTAGAAAGCACCCGACGTCACTGGTTTAATGAAAATAAATCTTACTTTCTACTTTATTTCTTTCAACGTATTATACTGATACTTGTTGGAAAAATCTAGAGCTTTTTTCAAATTAAATAAATTGGAAAATTGTGGTTTTAACACGCTCTAGAAAGCTCGTTCTTAATTTAAAAAGTTTTCCGCTTTTTTTGTGATTTAATCGCATTTCGAGTTCTCAACCAGAAGAAAAAAGATATTTTGCAGGGCAAGGAGCAAAGTCCCTTAAAAGGATCAGCTGGATTGAGATTTAGTGTATTATAAAACCAGGAGGATTTTGTAGGTGCGCTTGTACGAGTGAATGCAGTTGTGTTGGCGACATGAAGGAAGAAGGCCGAAAGTGAAGGCCGTGATTTACTGGGAGCACGCCCTCCGTTAATGTTACCCACTCCATTACCTTCCGCTGCATGTACACTATTGTTGTGCGAAAATGTACAACGCTGCATCAGATAGCTCTTCGTATAAGTCGACCAAACCAAAAATTTTTCAAGCACGCAGTTTAATTATATATTTCACGCTTTCTTTTTCCAAGCTGTCGCGCTAAAAAAATTCCCACGAGATTTTCCTCATCCGCGATGGTAATATAGAGCGCACCATCAGCCATCGATCAAGTCTCCGGATTATGCACCACGTTCTCTTCGCTTTTTCATCTTCTTTTTTGCGCGCCACTTAGCATGTCAGACAGACAGCAGGATCCCTACGCGGCGGAGAGATATCGTTTTACCAGCTCGGGAAATCCCTGATGATGAATTATGAAATCTCGTCTGGAGAAACTTTTCCAATATCAAATTGATTTTCGAGCCCTTTTCCGATCAACCCGACTACTCAGTCGCGTGCACACTCCCTTAAAAAACGACGAGAGAAACTCGTGCTTTCACACGGGTCGCATATATACGAGTTGAAATATAGGAGAGACAGATCGAGACAGAGGAAGAGAATAGGAATAAAAGGTGACTTCTCTCGACCCAGTTCGCGCTAGTCATTTTGCTCGCACAGCCAGAGAAAATGCCGTTTAATTTAAAACGCTCGCGCGCGAGAACAAATTTAATCCAATTTTAACTTGCGCCTCCGAGCTGCTGCTGCTGTTACTGGCTGCTTTTTGAATGGTAATCTCATCGATGTGTTTCCACTACATAGGCAACTACCAGCGGAGCTGGAGGCAAAGGGTATAAAAAAGAACGAGTTTTATTCCGCTGCGGCTTGTTCTCGAATGGAAGTTGGAGGGAAAATTGTCGAGTGGCTTTTTAAAGCGTTGAATTTCCATCGGAATATAACTACTTGCCGAAACGAGGCTGCGAAGTGGCTGCTGCCACTAATAATCCCAGAGCGGCTGGTCTATAAAACACACCTGCGCGTGAGCTGCGGCTATTGCCGACGGCGTGGCGGCTCGCACTTTAAACCTAAGATCGCGCAGAGGTGGAGGTCAGGGTCGAACCACTTCGCTAGTCGAATAAACCATCCCTCTCTTTGAATGTCCGTGCCTCGCTGCTTATAAAAGCTCTCTCTTGGCTATTCTTCCGGGGCGCTTTGTCAACGTCTATTTTTGCCTGCCTGCTGCTGCATTTTAATCGACGTGACATTGGCTTTTACTTGATTATATATACATATCGTGGGCGCCTCTTCAATTAAACGACTAGCTTTTATTATCGCTTGACCGTGAATAATAACCAACAATAGGATCGCATACAAGTTGGAATAGTTCGTACGAATTAATACACCGGAATAAACGGACCATCATTTTCCCCACGAGTTGGACGTCTGACCATACAGCGCCGTTTTCCACTGATTTAAATGAGCGTGGCCTTACACGCGCGCTCAAACTTCTGTATTGTTCTATGAGTAATTGTAGCCAGAAGCACTTCAAGACGTCGTAAACACTGGATATGAGAGCTATAAAGTATAATTCCAGCATAGTCGAATACCACAATGAATTATGGTATTTGAATATACTGGCATAAACTAGTTTAATACAAAAACTATTGTTAATCAAGGTGCTTTCGAATTCCCAAAATGAAATGATGAATTTCGATATTCAACTGATTGATTCCTGCGAGGTCTGAGTGATACCAGTATACAATAACATATCTTTTAGTTTACGATCTCTTTTCGAATCAACAATTCGAAGTGCCCTCTGAAAAATACAATGATCCAGTTAATGTTGTAAAAACAGTAATTAATACAAAATATCAACGATGGTCACCCGATACTTGCATCGAAACATGAGAAATAAGAGCTTGATATTAACAGCACTCTGTTGCACTTGAATAGTCTTTTCTTTCCTGTGATGTGAAGTATAATACTTGAATATTTATTGCATCATCAATACAACGTCAATATGGATTGATGTAAATTCACGGTGAATATGCATACCGAGGCAAAGCTCCTGTCCACGCACTAAAACAAACTGTACGAGCATTCATTGTGCGCGGCTTAAAAAAAATCCATAAAACGAAAAAAAAGCGCTCTCTGTGAGGTAAAAATAGAAGCCTCATTCAAGCGTAAGACCATTTAATACACCCTATGATAATGCCCAACGTATACACGCATACAAATCTATCGAACCAAAAGATCAATAGAAAAGCTCATCGAGGTCTCGAGTGCTTTTGCAAATCACTCGGCAACAGCAGCCCATGAAAATTCACATCGCCCGCGGAGAGATGGGGGGTAGGCAGGGGAAGCGAGAGAGGGAGAGAGCACTTCCGAGTCATCAGCGTTGGCGTATAACGCTTGTCGAGCCGTTTGCAAATACACACAATGCCACTGGTGTGCGTTGGCGCTCTTTCTCGTCAGCCGATAAAGCCGACACGCGCTCGTTATTATCGTACTGTCATGAAGGGTTGTAAAGCGCGGCGATGATTGTATCGACCCTCTCGTGTGTAGGCTGCTTTGTGAGCTTTATATCGAAAGCTCGACTATTTTTTTTCTTTACTCAACAAAACAACATAAAGCAATGATCTGGAAATTATTTGAGAAAACTGCCTTTCATGACTATAGAAACTGCTCATTGCGAATAACGCGAGAAAAAAATGCGCGCAATAGCCACATAACCCGGTATTACGGGGCCTCGTAAACCTACTTCCGAGTCGAGTCTGCAAGCTCGGCAAATCGAGGTTCAATTGGTTCATTCCTTATACTTTGCTCACGAATTCGCCCAGAGGAAAGGTCAGGATGATAATAAAACCGGAGGCGTTTTTTCCCTCCGGTGCACGCGCTCCCGTACCCGGGCTTTCTTTCCGGAGGTCGCATTGATTGCAAGCCCTCGTTTCCACTGTGTTGGTATTTCCTTCGAGTTTTGACTTTTATTTATACTTCCAAGCTACAGTGGATATTATTTTCAATTTTTTAGTTGTTGTGTGGTTTCATTGTTTACAGTTGGTTTCTTAAATTCTTGCAGATTCTACTTTACTGTTAATTTCATTTCACTATTTATTTTTTTGCTCGATAATTGAACGTTGAGCTTTTTCTTCATTTCGCCTCATTTTTCATGCAGCACCTTTCAACCTTTCCTCCTTCATATTGAATTGACTTTATCTCATTTTAATTTTTCCATTCCACGGTCGTACTACACTCTCAGCCCCGGGAAAAATGCTAGCTCTCTTTATTGAGTTTTTATATCGAAAACGCATTAGCCTCCTTTCTTTTTTTTTCTCCTCTGCGCTCAAGCTCGCGCATTTAAATTATTGGCTCGTAAAAATAATTTTTTCTTGAAAGCTCTGCGAGTTAGCATTCATTCTCATTACGGCTTGATTGCGAACTTGCGTCAATGCCGTTCTTCATTTTTCTTTGAATAATTACCAGAGCTCGCAACATTAAAGTGTCTCTTTGCAAGTGGGCAATATAAAAATTATAATTTTCATGTTCAGCGCGCGAAGCGTGTGAAATAAAAGTTAAATAAAACTTTTTTCCGTTTCTACTTAGCACCCACGCTCTCGAAAAAAAAAATTCTTCGCACGACGTAATCCAATTTCTCGACAATAGTGAGCTGCACCGCAAAAAGCCACGATTAATATTTCCAACCACACTTGCCGACACGCGCTCTTTTCAATTCGTAAGTTTTTCCATAGCTCGACTTTCTCGCCTCACGCGATTCACGTGCTGTACCCCCGTATTTTAAAAAAAATTCATTTATCATAATATATCTTACGGAATTAATGTATCAATCAAGTACTTAACGCACATAATAATTGTGATTGGCAAATCCGATAGAGTCCATGTCAAACAGAGGCGTACGTGCAGCGCATACTCATAAATGGTTGTGACGTGCGCGCGCGATTTTAGGTCGCACGGCAATATACGCTCGTAACATTCGATAATTGACGGGTCGCCTATTAGTCAGTGGCGTAATTAAGCAGATGCCATCGCGTTGTAATTCGCGATTTTAACTGGATCGCAGCGTTACGAGAGAGAGAGAGAGAACGATTGGCATTCGACTTCCCAATCGCATTCATTAGGGATTGCGTCTCATTACGAATCGCGTATTCCATTCTGCGTTCTATTAATTTAGTTGGAACTTGGCATTAATTGCCTACGCGTGTTTACAGGTGTAAACTAAATAGAACACGTCGCTTGCTGACGAAAACACGAGATATACTCAGAAGTTGTTCAAATACAGACACACAAATTCAAGTCTCGCCCAAAAATATCTCAGCGACAGCCTTTTCGAGTGTTAACGATCGGTAAACAGCTCTCGGGCTGACGTAGACGTTGGCTTTTTTAGCGCTGGCGGATATGTATAAACACCACAATGGATTCGAGCTATACTTGTGGACGAGTCGACACGGCGAAATTAAAAAAAAAAGTCGTGCTCGATGTGTGCGCACTCGTTTTCGAGATACATATCTGGTGCTCGCGAGAAAAGTGTACTCGTATTGCGTGGGCGAGACGCTGAATTTTTCAGCGGAGTCAACACACTGGAGCGTTACGCAATGTAAAGTGGAGGTAACAAGAAAAAAAAAATGAAGAGAAGTAAGAGAACTCTTTGAAATGAAGAGCTCGCGGCGAGGAGAGAGTTGAGGGGGAGGGAAAACGAAAATACATTTCGGCCCACGCGTGACGTGGCGTCAATATAAGCGACCACTGAAAACGCATCCAACAAGCCGCCGCGAAATTTTTGTCCACGAGTATATTTTTGGCTGAAGAGAGGCTCTCGTCGCTCATGCTGCGCGTCAGTTGGCGGCGCGTGTTCCAGTTCGAAAAAGATGACGAGAGGCAGCAAACGCTAGTAGTAACCGTAGCACACCAAACCACCGGCCCTGACCGTTTCGAGGGTACTACGTGCCTCGCGAGCCTTGCAATTTTCCACCATCTTTTTCATCTCACTCTCTCCCTCTCGTTAGTAGTAGTGCTCGCATAAATCTCGCCACGCGCTATTGTCAATTTTTTACTCGGCCTTTTTTGCTTATCGGTATATCGGCAAAAATTTAATTTTGATAGCAACGTCAATGTATATCCCGTCGATAGTGTTATTTATGAACTCGTGTTATTAAAATTCTAGTGAGACCCCTATCAAGAGCTTTCGACATTAATATACGTCGACGGCTAAATATGAAAATATCGAAAGCTCATATTGGTAAGTTTTTAATATTGGCGAACGTTTATTACGCGAGACCCTGAAACAAAACGTTAAAATAAGTTTGTTTATCGCGATATAACCGAAATTTTTCTCGTATGAGTAACGGCCATTGTTGGAACAACCGAAAAAAAGAAAAAGAACACAGACACGAACTGTCCGAGAAAAAGACTACGACGCATATCTATTTATTACGCTCGACAGCATGTAAATAAAAACATTTTCGGCCTCGATGAGCAATCCAAATACTGTGCGCCGAAGTTAGCGGAGCGTGTGTGCGAGAGGAGAGCCTATATTAGGGAACGCCTGCGGGTGTGAATATACAGTCGAGGACGACGCGACACGTCAGGTGCGGGAGGTGAGGTGAGGTGAGGTGGATGGGACGGGGGGCAGCTGACGCGCGCTTTCGCGCAGCATCGCACGTAACCTTAGCGGCTTGTGCAGGTGATAATTCGCTTATCTCCTCGGGAAATGGACCGAGCGACGTGTAATTAGAGGCAAACACGGATCGCGCAACAGCGTGAAGGCCGCCGCTCTCGTTTTCGCTTTAAGCACACATACACACACACATGCTTCACACGTTTGATTACGTACGAAAATTTGCAGTCGAGCAGCAAGGTCATCAAAGGCAATGGCATTTTTAATCAAGTTTCATCAGAGCCATCCAACGCGCTTAGACGACTGAAGTAGTTGGTAGTAGCGCTACTTTGCAACCAGAGTATACTGCACTTTTCCTTGGGATTATACGACTGCAACGTCCGTGTATACACAACTCTTGCTCTCTCTCTCTTAAAACTCTGCAATCTCTATCTCGCTAGTGAGAGAAAGAGGGAGAGAGGGACGGAACCCGCACTTCATTACTCCAGAGTCGAGTTGCTCTCTCACTGCTGCAAGGCTAAAATTATGCGCCAGCGATTGTTCTACCCCTCTAATTTGCAGCTCGTTACGCTAAAAGAAGAACAAGATATTCGTGATTTTAAAAAAACGCTCTTGCAATTAATTTATTTTGAAAGTTACGACTGGCAGAGCAGAAGTGATTAAAAATTCCAAGGCATTAAACGCGAGCAGTTATTTTCCTTCTCGTATTTTCTACATTGCACTCGGCCCAGATTCCTTCCTCTTACTGCGCTTTTTTTTTCTCTTCCTCCGCGGATTCTGAAATGTTTCTCGTGTACACACTGAGCGCCGCCGCGTCTCGTAAAAATACCATTTCAGTTCAAATTAAAAACTTACTTCAGTTTTCATTTAAAAGTTTCATTCTTCCGACAAAGTTTGTCTTGGTTGCGCCAAGCAAGTTGGACCAAATGAAATTTTCAAGATAATCCGCGCCGTGTAGTGCGCGATCGATGTGAAGCTCGAGCGAGAAAAGTCAGATACTTTGTCTATTATTCAAGTACGGGACTTCAACTTCAATACTGCCTTACAAATTCCAACAAATTCGCCTCGGGTTTTCTCTATTTTCCTCTCTTGTAGCCGCGCGTGTGTGCATTCTGTGTGTATCCGCGTGTTCGTTCCACTTTGCGACATCAAAAATAAATATCAAACTTGGAAATTTATTCATGAACAGCAGTAATGCAATAGGATTCCCGGCTCCGATGCTGCTGCTACTTTTAACATGCTTGCGCTCCTGGAAAATGGAATCAAGTTTCCAAGTTATAGCCACACACACACACACATATACCTATCCCTGCGACAAAACTTCTTATCGTGCTTTGCATTCAAAACAGTCCACTTCCAAAGTCTTTCTAGGTATAGCATGAAAAAAAAAGAAGAAAAGGAAACGAAACGAACAAACAAATAGAATTCTTTAGAACGGCTAAATTCATTAGCGTGTGATTTCTCGCGCATTGGGGAGGGTATAAATTGTTAGCTTTTTCCAACGGGGCGAACCTACTTTCTCCAACAAGCCGATCCTAATAAAAAGTAACGAGGCTTGCTTGCGCGGGGTGCAAGCCCGAAAACTGCCGGATTGAG
Source organism: Galeopsomyia nigrocyanea (assembly GCA_035047105.1). NCBI lineage: Eukaryota > Metazoa > Arthropoda > Insecta > Hymenoptera > Eulophidae > Galeopsomyia > Galeopsomyia nigrocyanea. Next base: position 1,809,896 of record JAWWMK010000008.1, read on the forward strand.
AGATAGCAGCCTCGTCGTCGTCGTCGTCGTCAGTGGTGCGATCGATTTTACGAGGCTGCTAAGCTCAATCAGAAACTGGGCCAAAGAGAGAGAAAGAGAGCGAGAGAGAGAGAGGAACTCGACTTCCACGTCTTTTACTGGCCGTCAGCGGCGTGCATGCACTGCCAACTCGATACCAAGAGTTTGCTGCGTGCAGTTCTTTTTACGGCTCAGTCGTTAAATCAATTCCAACTGAGCACAAAAGACGATTGCCGTCATTTGATATTCTATCGGCTGACGTTTCTTAGCCATTCGCTCGCTATGAAAAAAGAAGGTTTTTTTTTTACTTTTTTTTTCTCTCGCTCTCGCGCGTTTTAAAAAATTCACTCGACGAAAGTGACTTTTATCGACGTTTTCTTCTGGAGGATCTACGCGACTATCAGCCAATCCATTCTCAGCCAGTCAGAGTCGCTTGGTTATCCATCGAGAAATTGAAAATCCATTCGCGATAAGAAAGGAGGACAAGAGCGAGAGAGAGAGGGTGAGCGCCAACGGAAATTCACATCCGTCGGCCGAGCAATGCTTTTTCTCTTCAGGAAATATCGTGGAAACGATATGGCTTCTACTCCTCTTTTTTCTCCCCCTCTTCCTTTCTTCCTCGATACACGTATAATAGAGCTTTTATAAAAAGAATCTCATGGCTTATACTTTACTTGGGATTTTGTCTAACAATACGATTACTTTTTATCGCAGATCAACTCGAGCTCTACTGCTACGTTGTTCTCTCGAGTACATCGTCAAGAATAAAATGGCTTTGGAATGAGAAGCATTCAAAACGTTTTTCGGTTGCCAAAATTCGCTCTGGTATACACAGAAAAGCTTCCAAAAGCTTGCACCCATATTCAAAAAAAGTGCTGCATGGAAATATTTTTCAAGAGGTCGAATTTTATATACGTAAAAAAGCTTTCAATTACAGTTCGACGAATAAAGTATGTAGAAGATTTTTTTACCTAGCTATCGAGGTCACCGCAATACTTTCAGCGAGGGAAGGAGTGAAAAAATATTTTTCTTTGAAAGTGACGTTTGGTTGAATTGCAGCTGATTTGCATTCGGGCTATTTATATTCTGAAAGCGGGTTTTTGCGGACAAAAAAAAATACAAGAGCACTCTTGCATTTCCAGAGAATCTCTCCGGAATGAAAACTTAATTATCACGAGCTTCAGTATATTTTCATTCAAGTTGGTTGAAAAAACTTGGTTTATTATGCTCTTTGGAGGAGCAGTTGAAAGATGAAATTATACTGCAACGAGCTGTGTACTCTCTGCGAATGAAAAATGAGAGAAAAAAAAACGATGTTTCGCTGCTGTGCAAGTACAAAGCAGAGATATATACGAGAAATCGCACACGTTTGACAAACGATCGCAGGTGCAATAGAATCGTCAAAAAGACTTCAAACGGAATAATTTATCAGGCGCCACGAGAGTATACGGGGCGCTTGCGACCATCATCGACGCAAGCTCGCCTTTCTCAGTCGCGTTTATATACACAAAGCGCAGTGTGCTAGAGGCTCTCGAACATTGCGCGAAATAAGAGAAACAAAGCCAGATATAGAAGCCGCGCATCGTCGAGAGCTTTTGTCCGTCGGCGTTTGTCCCTGTCGACAAGCTCTCCCAGTAGCGCAACGCTAATCCATTCGCTTTGCAGGCCGCCGCGTGTATGAAATCTCATTAAAATACACAGCGTTGCAGCCGGGTAATTGACTTCGTTCGCCGTTGGCTAAAGCAATTAATTAACCCACCTCCGCCCACTTGCCATCGCGCGCTGTTTATTAAACTCCGGATGAAAACAAACTTTTCCTTTTTTTTCATCGACGAGCTTTCCGTTCCAAACAATGCAACTATTCAATATTTGCACATCGGGTAAATAAACAACATTTCTTCGAATCGATAAATCATCTTGATTGCATCGAGAACTAAAAGTCCAGTAGTTAAACCCACAGTTTCCAGAGCGTTACGAAAGTTTAGGCACTCTTCGTTGATTCAGGCGAGCTTTTTCACTGGCGCAGCAAATCCCGAGACCTTTAATCGAACGCGCGTAATCAGCAGTAGCCAATGCGAAGCCGCAGAGCAGGAATCCGCCCAACTTTTCGATGCCGCAGTCTTCTTTCATTCCCTCAACGCTGTAGCTGTCGCTCGCCAGCTTTGTTTTTTTTCTTGTTTTTTTTTTCTTTTTTATTCAACGCTCGGAAACGGGTAGCCGCGAATTTCCAGCAGCAGCAGCAGTCAATTTAAATATGCATGAGGATCTGCAGCCGCGTGTGTGTCGCGCTCACGGCAACCTCGTTAACTTTCGCAGTGCTTTTCGTGTACAGAGAGAGAGGAAGGGTAGGTGGGTGGGGGATATTGGAAAAGCGACCAGTCGGATTAGCGTTACACACTGCTAGGGCTAATCAGCTTTTCTTTTGCCGGGTTGCGCACTCGCCAAATTAAAGGACCAGCTTTTTTCTTTCTCATTTTTTTTGTTGGTTGCTGACAATTGTTGGTTACAAAGCGAGCATATTAAATTCATGTCGAAACTCTCTCATCTTCATTCTTTCGGCGTATATTTATAAATGCGTAATATCAAAAAGTTGTGCCGCGGCGGGATGCGACGACAAGAACAGGCACCGTAAAGCTTACCGTTTTATTGTGCACGATTTTTTACATTTTTTATACGCTCGGGCGCAAAAAACTGCGCGCATCAACATCGTCATATTTCAGCGGCTTCTTTATTTCCGCTTTATATTGCGGAGATGTAAGAATATACAACGAGGAAAGATAGGCGAAAAAAAGAAACTTTAATGAATTCGTCCCGAGTATATTTCGGTTAATTTGGTAGACGTCCAAAATTGGCTGATTTACTGCTTTGAAACGTCACCAAAACGTGAACTAGCATGCATCAATTCTTTTTCTTTCATTTCTTTATCCATTTTTCTTCTCTTTTTATTTATTTTTTTTGGCTAGAGATATTGTTAGAATGTTAAATTTGGTACAGTCTTTCACGCCAATTTTACGCGAGTTATTTATTTCGAGTCACGATGCACTTTCACGCGTCTATGCATTATTAAGCGCCTCTTTCTCTGCATTCCCTCAAATCGATTCACGCTAAAAGTATCTTATATTCGCAACCTTCGCAGCCGATTATAGTCGCAACATAAATATTTGACGAGGAATTCTCCGGCACAAAATAGGCAATTACAGCGAGTGCGATAAATAATAAGGCGAAAAAGCCAACAAGACGCGTTGACTGGTTAAAATGAAGAACGGCTAGGAAATAAATTAATCGTCGGACGATTAGCCGCCACAATGTATATTAATACGGTGGTAGCGACGGCCGAAACACGATGCGCGCGCGTATTCGTTTCATCAGAATTTATCGCGAGAACACGCGGCTGTCGCTAACGAGAAAATTTATATTCAAATTAATTTTGCCCCGTACGACTCTTATACTCTGGCGGCGGCGACAACGGTGGCCGCCTGGACAGGTCGAATTTATTTTAAAAGCCGCGCGCGAGAGTCCTTGCCAAAATCGATGCACCGCGCACACCAGGGGCACGTTTATAGTTTTCAATTAACCGAGTTCTGCGCACGTACATATGTGTACAGTACCACCGCGTGCGCTCCGTTATTAAACGATAGCATCTTTACGAGAGGCCAAGTAATATAGCTATTGTCTTGCATGAGATTCGTATCGCCACATATGTACATCTGCGCATTTATTCGGCAATTTCTCGAGGATCACTGACAAACGAGTTTTTCCAGTTCCGGATTTTTTTTTCTTTTTTCTTTCTTTACTGGCCAACTTTCGTTATGCATGCGCTTTGTCTTTGATTTATACGTCTTTTATATATACCTCGAGTCACTCGATAGTTTCCTCTAAATTGTATTTGTGCGCGGCATATTTCGCCGAGAATGTTGTTCGTTTCGAGAACTTTCTTTATGCGTTTGCCTTTGCAGCGTTTGTGTATTCATATTGTTGAACTTCATACCTGTGGTTTTACGCTCGAGTTTAATGGTTACGTCCATCGTCGAGCAGTAAAAGCGTGCGATCATACCTCCTAAAATACAATGTTGATATCGTCGCTTTTTTCAAACTTGGCACACTTGTTACTTATGCAGAGGTCAACATGTGTGCACAGTTTGAGATCAAAATGTTGATTA
>JAWWMK010000008.1:1814173-1835792 GCA_035047105.1 Galeopsomyia nigrocyanea
AGAAAATGGAAATAGAGGACTACAAAAAAATCATTGCAAAAACATTGAAAAAAGTTTGCACCGTTTTTCCCATAATTGTTTCTAGCAAACTGTAATTATGCCGAATTTACATTTCATGGGATAATCCTCACTCCTAACGCTATACTAGAATTATTCCATGAATTTTCAACGAATCATCCATGATTTTGTAAAAAGAAATTTCCAAGACTTTACCCATAGATTTTTTTCTACGCGGGTATTGCCGAGAGACGAGAGAGCTGAGAGAGGCACAATTCATATCCTCGACAATAGCTCTTCTACTGATGGCGGCACTGTAATGATCTGAGCGTGATGTTGTTAATGATCTACTTCTTTTAATAGATCAACAGCGCCAAACTTCCATTTCCACGATTTCATCTTGACCATTTATTCATTTGTCAACAGTTCTTTTAAATTACTCGCTACTAATGTGATTGAGTTATGACTTATTTACAATCATGTAGATCGTAAATCAAATTCATTGATTCTGTATCGATGTAATGAATCAGTGGAAGAATAACAAGATTAAAATACAATTAAATGTTAAAAAATTAAATTTTTAAAGTATTCATAAAAATACCATCCATGAAACCCGTTACGTGAAATTACGGCTGAAGCTGCATGGGATACAACATAGCGCGTTTACACGCTTGTCGGATGATTCAGCGAGAGATTAGTTTGAAACTAATTTATATTTATACACTCGGTAAACTAATAATACGGTGTATCAACAAACTTGGCTCGGCTATAATTCAGCAGCAAAGTGAAAAATTGCAATCCAACAAAAAGAAAACAAGAATTCGCGAGCTGACGCGGCAGAAGAAAAAGAATTAAGTCATTAAACGCTCGGCACTAATATATCTCTGTCAAAAGCAAAACTTTTTTTTATCGGAATTCCCCGCGCGATTCACTTGCAGATCGAGCCGATCGCGCACACGAGCGATATCACACGAAAAAAAAAATATGGCAGAAAGAGAGAGATTCGATAAAAAAGAATAGCTACGGCACAAAAGCGCGTTGGAGTGCGAGAGCGCGCGCCGTTCTAGTTTTGCCTTTGAGCCCTCGGGCGAAGCAGCGGCGGCGGCAGCAGGAGCAGCCCTTATTCAAGGGCATGAACTAGCTCCCGTTTTCTCTCTTGTGAAGCGCTGGCGCTGCTGCTATATAGCTGATATAAGACCCTCGAGAGGCATCATCTTGCTGAGCAAGCTAATTTTTGAGGCCACTCGCGCGAGCTTAATCTCTTCTTATGAATATTTCACGTGCACGCTCAAGAATATTTTTTTTGTTCTCTTTCGGCAATGCGCGATAAGCGATAAGAACAAATTTTGGAAATTGATACAAAAAGGAGATAATACACGTGTTATAATTGCTCGTATAATGTACTAAAATTCAAGGTCTCCTCTCGCGCACACATACAAGTAGGAATGAAAAGAAAAATAAAGAAGCGAGAGTGACTCGACGATAAAGAAATGCGAGGCGCAATAAACGAGTCTAAATTGCTGCTATGTGCTTGCGTGGGTACGTATACGAGAGAGCTATATAGCGCGCGTATATGTATACAAAGTCAGACAGAAGAGTCATGACGCGCGTGTCACGCGCCGCCTCGTGCGACTTGGAGACGCGGCGCGATGCTCTAGCGTGAAAAATGTGTGTGACGTGATAGGCAGCACTAAAAAGAGAGAGAGAGATAGAGGTCGATATACTCAACGACGACGACTACGACGACGCTTGCGATTGAATATGCTAATGCACCGAGCTGCTGCTGCCGCCGCCGCCGCCGCGACTCTGATTTGAATGCTGAAACTGTAGTTTTTTCTGAAATGACGCTCTTCTCTGTCTCTTTAGCCAGTTGAAATACGGCTTTCGCGCTTTATGAGGACGTGACTCGTTTTAATGACGCGAACCAAAAGATCGATTTCCAATTGATTCTCGGAATGAAAAATTCAGACGAGTTTTTTTAGAATTTCCTGCATTTGCATTGATGTGCATATCGTGGATCGAGAATCATTGAAATAAGCTGTCAATTTTTTTTACGGAATAAAGATAAAAAAGCAAAAAAAACTGAGGGACACTGAGTTGAAAAAGTGAGACTATTTAGTCGAAAGCGCGACGATCTCAATTGGGTGTTAAAGAAGCCCATCGAGTCAGAACTTTACGTAGTTCCACGGATTCCTAGTGCACGCATATTCTGCAGCAGGCCAACCTTGACTCTACCGAGGCTTCGAAACTTAATTTAAGTAACACGTGTGGCTGCAACGTGCAGCAGCACACCCACGAAAATTCAGCCGATGAAACCCTCCTCGCGCGGGAGTGAGTTGTAATCATGTAAGCATCGAGCGATCACGAAACAGCGTTTTGTAACCGTTCGACTTTCGTAAGATGATCACTCCGGCGAACAAAAGTTTTTTTAAAAGCTCTTCTTTTTTCACAATCTGTATATGTAGGTCAAACGGGATGGACGCATTCTAGTACGTTACCGTGCGAGCGCTCGCGTCCATTTACTTAAGTAAAATATCGCAAAGTAATCTATTAGAGGCAACCACAACAAAGTGCACCCTACGGGAAAATCAATATCGATTACTCTCTTTTTTATCTGTTGGTGGCGTATGTGGGTGTATGGTACACATATACTGGGGAGAAAAGTGGACAACAACGGCGTGAAAACAATTCTCCGAGGGCTCTATAAAAACAATTCAATTTGACCATGAATTATTCAGACGCACGCCAAAAATAACGCCTTCAGTTGGCTCTCATCCCCTATGCAAACACCATATCTTTTTCCAGTGCTTGCAGGACAAACACACACATACATATACGTGAATGAGTCGTAAAAATCCTCTGAAAAAACAAGCTTGAAAGGAGAGTGAGAGGGAGAAAAAAAACAGACACTGCAGGAAGGGTAGAATCGAACTATGAAAAAAACAAGTCGGGAAAGTCAAGTGGAAGTGCTCTCCAAGCATTATCAGAGTTGCGGCGAAATTGGAAGCCGAGCAAGAGAGAGAGAGAGAGAGAGAGATAGAGAGGACAAGATTACGTTGCGCGTGTCCAATCGTAAATTAACGGCACCACTCTGCGCGGAAGCCCGGATTACACCGACGGATTTAACCATCTACCCTCTCGATAATCCGCTTTGTAATTCTCCAAGAAGTGCGCATACCTTCGCCCACCTATTGTTGATATAGATGTCTCGTCGAAACTGCAATTTCATACTGCGTGTTTGCGCTACGCGACCAATTGTTACAGATATAATTGATCGAATATTCATTTTCCGCTTTTGTATTATTGCATCTCGAGAGTAAACACTTGGAAACAATTTTATAATTTATTGATTCCTGCATTCATTCGATAAGTGTTTGTTTTCCCGGAAAAGATGGGAATCGCACGCAGAAACTTCCAACAGCCGTCATCCAAATTATAGGCATGCATTCACTTTTCGCCGATTCACGTTGTTGTTACTCGGAGCTGTCCATCAACCGATATTCCGCCTCATATTTTCGTTTCCGCAGAGAAAAAGCTTTCAAAGCTTTATTCGCTGGAATTGAAAATAAAGTTTGGACAATCGACGTTATATGCGCAGAAAGTTATTCGGCAACAAAACGACTATGTAAAGCAGAATAGCGGTGCTTACGCGGTTGTCGTCGTCGTGATCGTCACCAAAGGTATACAAATCCAGTCGAGTGGAAGGATCTAATACCCTTGCGAGCTCGCGCGTCGTATCCTGGTTTCCGGATATTGGCTCTGTCGGAAACGTCGGTCACATTGTGCGGCTGGCCCCCACGACCGACCGACTCTCGAGATGGACGTTCACACTCGGCTGCTCCTGTAAATTGCAAGAGAGAGAAAAAATGTCACTTCACGCCACGGGGCGGCCGCTGGTGGGCGACGATTTCTTCGGCTTTACGACGCGACTTTCATATAAATAACGTCAAAGTGCCCACGAGTCAGTTGGCTTTTACGAGAGCCGATTATCCACCATCGCCCGCAGAGTAGTCTAAAGATAGAAAAAAGAAAATCTTTGCTTAAAGAGAAAATAATAGAAAATAATGTAGTGGCCGGAGAGTGCTAATTCTTTTGGAAAATCCCATAAATTTCTTAAAGAGCAAAATCTCTCTCTCCCACTTTGGAACTTATTCTTTACAAGCGCGCGCTCGAACAAAGAGCTAAAAGCACTGGGGCTTTAGAAACGAGTGCTTTCACGAGATAGAGAAAGAGAGGAAGCGAGAGGTAAAAGGAGGCGCAATAACAGAAGAAGACGATGGCGCGATTAAAATAATCGTGAACGAGCTGAGAGTCGGCAAGGTGGCAAGGTAAAAAGCTCTGTGCGGGCTTTCAAGCCGTAAAGCCGAACGAGCTTGCATTCCCTTTCTCTCCGCCTCTCTCTGCTCTCGACAATTTCAGTTATCGGTAATTGCGGAACGAGCTTAATCGAAGCCTTTATTTTTCCCGATAATTGCAGCTGCTTGTAATTTCGTTATGCGCTCTCTCTCACTCTCTCTTCCTCCATTCGTGGCATCCAAAAGCACACAGCACTGTTGAGTCTGGCTTCTTCATTGCGTTACACCTGCACGTGCCCAGCCACGATCAAAGTGCTTTTTGCGTAAGGCAATTTTTCGCCCTTTTGTTTCCACAGTAACACGTACCGCGGCTAATTAACTTTTGTCGAAATGCACTCGATTGAATTACATTTAAATGTAATCATATCATGCATGTGCATCATCGTGTTTTCTCTTACATCTACATTTTACGGAATCAATTGCCCTTTTACAGTAACATATCCTCAAAGTTTTGATAAACCTACATTCGAAACATTAAAGTAATCTTATTTAATGATGCTCATCTAAAGTTCTGCAATTTGGACAATTAGGATACGCGTTGGAGCATCGATTAACACGATAGACTACATTAAGGAAATAGTTTGAAATTAACCCTCAACTATTCTTGCACGGTGAATTCATTTGAGAAATTCATCTCAATTTAATGCGAGAGAATTTAAACGATTCAAGCGTGCAAATTAAATTACAACCTTTTAAACGGCTCGTTGAATTCCAAACACCTTATTAAATTTAACGAACGCGCGATTGCGTTCTTGATATGCCAAAATTATTATCAGCAAACGAATTCTCAAAAGCGCACTAGCAAACGCGATAAAAAAAAAAGAAGAAGAGCAATTAGTCGAGGTGACTTGTTATTGGTCTGTTGTTGCCATGTTGAGAAATATAAAATCAACGGTAATTACGAAGCGAAACATTAGCTCAACTCAATTATCAGTAGCTGTCAAAGTCCGCATACGTAATTCTCGCTTGTGCAGCAGCAGTGGCGGCGGCGCGCAACTCAATTAGCGTCGCGTCATAACCATTAGCACGTATAGCCGTTGGGCGTCTTCCGTTAGGGGGAAAAAACTGAAAGAGTAAGAGAGAGAAGTGGCTTTCATCAGGTCGTGATCGATCGATTTTCCTCTCTTCCTCTCTCCCCCCTTCTTGCATTATTTGCCCGACATTTTTCTTCAATCTCTTCGTGACCCAGTTCCACGACACACTGCTGCGAGGGAGTAGGAGGAGGAGGGATTAGACGAAACGAGATATGGCTCGATGGGGGATTACGCTATCGAGTGGATGCACTGAAGCGGCGGCGGTTGGTTGCATGGAAATGGGGTTGTTGCTGTTACTATACCGCCGACGCTGCTGTGTGTGTGTGTGTTGTTCGTTGTGTAATTTATATGCTTGGTAAACGTTTGTCTGCTCTCCACTTGGAGTAATGAAAATTGATGTCGGACTATTATTCTTCGAGGCTTCGCCACCGAACCAAACGCTCTATGCGGCTGTATTTGTGTGTGTGCGCGCGTGTCGACTGGAGATTATGGAGCCCGATAATACTTCTACAGATTGAAAATACAAAGTTAAGTGCCGGTTGATCAACGATATTGAGTATTTTCCTCAATCTTCTTCATTGGAACAGCAATGAAAACGGGAAACAGTAAATTTTTTTTTCGTTGAATATTTAAAGCGAAATCTAAGACTCTTGATTTTGAATAATCATAAAAAATAATGATACCAATAAAATTGATTGTGTAAGTCAAAAATCATACATATCTAATCGTAAAATCAAAGCACACATTTAAGGAAATTCGAGTCACTCCTTACATAACCACAGAAAAAAAAAGTTATATCCGAAGCCGTTCACGCAAACGCGTGCACGTGTATGGCAAGCTATACATTCCGTAGCGGCAGCAGCAGCTCACGGAAATCGAAACAATCCGCCCACCAGATGTATATTTCATGAGGGAAGGATTTTTCCCGCACATAATAATATTCGACCGCCTTTCTTTTCCACGAGGGGAAGTCAAATATTTGTGTAAATCGGCGTGGACGATGGCAAGCTGATGCGATCGGCTGATTCCTTGAGTGGACCATACTTGTGACTTCGATTTTTCTCCGCGCTCGAGCTTCAAATAAGTGCCTACTCTTCCGCAGAGAAATGAGTCAAAGTCTACTTTAGGAAAGAAAAAAAAATGGTTGGTTTTTTTTTGTCCATTTATCGATCTGAAAATCAATTCACGATGCAGAGAGCTTTTCTAATTGAATTATTGATAAAGTAACAAAAAAACCATTTCCATACTTTTTATATCTCTGAAACACTTTCAATTGAATTCACTTTCAACAGTTTCTCGGGAATTTAGCACTCCAATTTATCAAAAATTTCCATTTCCATATCCATCACCATTCGTTTAAATTCAAAAAGTATCGTTAAAAACCCTTTTCAATTAACCCGTTTTTTTTTTATTCTGGTCCATCCTCGTCAGGGGAATAGAATTAACGTACCATATCTCTCTCATCTCGTGCGGCTCGTTGAAAATAAATGTGACTGCGCGAAAAATTGCTCGTAAAATTTCAACCGAAAAATATGCAAAACTATACGCGTTCGCGCAAAAATCGAGAGCGACGAGACGAGAAAAAGAGTACAGAGGACGCGCATACATGTCGCACGCACTAGGAGAGAAAATGAAAGGCTTCGAGTGAGAGAGTCGATCTCTCGCGATGGGATGACATGACGTTCCGGATGCACGCGCGTTAACGAACGAGTTTTGCTGTGTTTCTCTTTTTATTTTCAATAGAGAAAGTTTCTTCCTCTTTTTTTTTCGGCATCGAAAATAAAACTACCACTATACCACTCGTGAAAATAAAAAAAAAAGAAGCCAAGTTCTATGCGCATTGAAAAGCATTGAACGAGCGCGCGAGCGCTGTGTCAAAAGCGATTGCAATTCTTTTTAATCTTTCCACATTCGTACGCTCGGCTGAATATCAATGATTTATACTTTTCATCCGATTCCTCCGACTGGATCGCTTGGCGTGCACACACATATAGTATATCCGTATAGCGCATGTCATCGTCCGCGAAGCGTCGATGCATCCGCAATCGTTTCGAAAAACATTTTCTACGCTTCGACGATTTCGCTGTGGCGCCGTTCGAAACGCATTTCGATACTCCTCCAAATCCCCGAACAAAAAAAAAATATATCTCACTCGGGCGAGTTTCGTTCTATATCGCCATGGAGGCAAATCAAATCCAAGACGGATAATCAGGTGCACGTAGGTAGAGTTAGACGTATATATGTATTAGGATGCTCTGATGTCCGATCATAAATTACATGGCTACTCGTGCGCGTAAGTGCGGCCGATTAATTGCGGACGCATGCAGGAGCAGCAGCAGCAGTAGGCAGCAAGCGATTAGGCAAGCGTGAAACTCGCTAAGCCGCCATTTTGAAATATCGCGCTCCAGTGACCGCAGCAGCAGCAGTAACAGCGGCCGCGAGACTCCGAGTGCATGCGACGACTACTATTGTACGCATTCGCATCCGCGTGACAACTGCACAGTAGTTGCTCGTCGCGGCTGATCGGACGTTTGAAAGCTCCGAAGGGATTCGTGTCCCACGATTCATCTCTCGCTCGCTCTCTCTCTCTCTCTTTGACAGCTTATCGATAACTTGATCTATCGTTGCCGCCTTTTTTTTCTCTCTTTCAATTGATTTATACTTACATTTCTACTTTTGTTCGCGATATCGATGCACATTGCAGCGCAGATGTTCGTATTGCGAAAATATTATATAGGAGTATCTCTCTCTCCTTTTCTCTCTATCTATCGGCGCAATATTGAAATGTACTCGGGCATTTCGAAGAAATTTTCTTTCTCGATATTGCGTGTGTCTATTCCAGGAGAACATTGCATGAAAAGTAACAACACGATGTTATTTTGTGCACTCGACGTTCAACGTATTAACAGTACAATATTAAACGGATGGTAATTGAGGTACTCGGCAACTTATACACATGTATACGTATACGCATTTAATCGATCAGTAATTTGCATGTTGTATAAAGTGCCTCTATCGAGTTCTCTTTGTGTGTGCGTGTGCGTATATGCTCACACAGACGTCATACGCTCGCTCTACGCGTGAACATTCACGGCAAAATATGTATATCCCCGTGAACGAGGCATGAACTCGATATATTGGTACGTAGAGTGGCAGAGAGCTCCTTCACACTCGTAGAGCAAATGGAACGGCAAATTCAAAAGCGTGCCTGCGACGCGTTCGTTGCATATTTAGCATTTGACCCCGGGACCTTCGTGTGATTTCTATATATATATGCTTTCGCGCCAGGAGAATGAGAGAGGTGAGAAATATTTCCGACTTTCATTGACGAGGTTCGCGCGAGGAAACGTCGATTTTTTTTTTCTCGTCGAGTACATAAAACATGCTTCTTCGATCGGAGTATTATAATGTCGTCGTAATATACCTGTCGAAAGTTTATTTTTAGCGAATTTAATCCGTAAACAGCAGCAAGTATTATATAGAACACAATTTAAGCGAAAGATCGTAAACGTCACGAGGGAAATCACAGGGTGTGTTACACGCGCGGAGGAAAGACGACGACGGTGGCACGCGTGTGCTAAACACACATACCTCTCTCGCCGAATAGCAGCAACAGCATAGCTACTTTTACGAGATGTGCTCCTGTATACGCTATGCCGCTCTGAGTTATATCGTCATCGCACACACACACACACACACACACGCACACACACACACACACACTTGCGTCGCGAGGCTTATCGATTCTCAACGAGATACGTGCGCCTCGCCGAGAAGCTTGTCGGTAGCGAGAGAGAGTGGAGCTCGTACTACAAGCATGCTCCTCGATTTCGGCTGCTGCTGCTGCTCTATTCAGCATTCATGTTTTATGCAAGATATTTCCTTTAAGCTGATGCCGCGTACGGCCAACGCTAAATTATTTATGGAGCCAGTTTAGCGTTGCGCTTTACTATCCTCCCCCCCAACCACCTCTCTCTTACTATCTCACTCTATCCATCTCGATTATGTCACATTTCACCGCGGAAAGCAGCTTGACTTTTATGCATACGGCAATTAACTTTCTTTATTGGTTTCTCTCCTTTTTTTTTGCGAAAAAAGAATCTCGTTTGCGAGATATATTTATATACATTTGGCTGGATTTATAGCGGCCATTAGTAATGAAAGCAATGAGGGTAAAGAAAAAAATGAAATGAGATATATAGGCAGTGCGCGTGCATCTGACGGACTCTGTGTATGGGAATCACGCTCGATCAGAGGAGGCGCACATGGATCATCGGATATCCCTCCCATGTGTGCGTATGTGTATGTGTGTGTGTACGTAGCCAGGGCTTTACAAATTTATGCAAATCGCGTTACTGTGGCCGAAGCACTCGGCGCTGCTCTGATCGATTAATCGGCGAGAGCGAGCGAGCGAGCGGTTCTCGATGTACGTGGCATGCATTACGAATTAGCTCACGCGCCCTGCGCTATACTACTCCTCCTCTCCTGCTGCTGTCCTGCGCGCATTATACGCCCACGAGCCTTGACCTGCTATCCATTTTGCATGCGAGTTGCTGCTTGCTGCTCGCCTGCTTGCCTGACTTTTTTTTTCGACATCAGCTATCTTCGTTGTCCTCGCCGTTGTATACTGTGGACCTTATATTAACGTGTAGCGGGTTTACACTTGAATCTGTGCGGACTTTTTCACAATGTAGTCATGCTAAAGTAACCAAGTGCGGCAAATTTCGTAAAAATACTTAACTCCTTTATTGCTGTAATTGATGGTCGCGAGAACAATGAATCGCTCGACGCCTTCTGTCGCGTATATAATGATATAAAAACGAGATCCACGCAGATAGACAACTGTTTTTTTTTCTCCATCAAACTCCTTGAACACTTTAGCCACAGAGTACGCTCAATCGAGGTGAAAAATAGAACTGCGCGCAAACACTCTCGGTGACGACAATGCGACAGAGAGCAAAAAGAAAAAAAAAACTGCCATTGAGAGCAGAAAGAAAAAAAAACTACAATAAAGCTTTAACGAACTATCCAATAATCCGTCGAAGCTTTCATTCGCGTGAACCTACAAAACGTTTTCGATTGTGCGACTCGCTCGAAACGAGCGAAAAATCAACGATTAGTGAAAGTCGGTCGGTTCTCTCGCCGACACTCTGGCACATTTGGCGCGCAAATTCATTTCGTAGGGTGAAGAGAGGGACGATATAGCATTTTCTGATGAAATGCCCGTTGCTGACGAAATAGGTACAGTCGCGCGGTCCCGCATTGTGTATGTACGTGTATGTGTGCTCGCTCGTTCGCGCTCTTGAGCAATTGCGCTTGTGTGTTAAATGTATTTTGTCGAAAATGAAACGCCAAGCCTCGCGGCCGCCGCGCTATATACCCGCTTTTGCATTAGCATGCGCTCGGCATTTGAAGCGCTGTTTGACAACCGACGATTTCATTGTTGACCTGCCTTTTGTTATTGCTTTCGATGTGGGTATCTCTCTTCTCCTCTTTTTCTTTCTATTTTTGCTTTTGCTTTCTGGGCCAACCGAATAAGTTGGGATGTTTGTTTTTTTTTATGTTAATTGGGTCTTCTTAAGTAGAGAGAGATGTGTGTCAGTGCCAAAAAAAAAGGCCGCGTGTATCAAGGAAATGAAACATTTGACGCGCAGAGTAATAAAAAAAACTCGGGTATCCCTTTTATTTGGCTAAATTCAACTGCGGACTCTCTTTTTTTTTCGTTCATCCGACACACCGAGGATAGCCAGCGACGCGTGTAAATAACCCAGGACAAAAAAAAAGCCCGAGTCCCGAGTGCGAGGACAAAAAATAGCAAAGGACAATCGCGAGCGTGCGCGCGGGCATGAATGTAATGAATAAAAACGAGGATAAAAATAAAAATTGACGGGGAAGTAGGTCACGCAAAGATACCCGCAACAACAACGTACATACACATATACACACACACACAAACATGTATACGCACATGTCGAACGATCGAGTTTGCTTTTGCATCTAAAAATTATTTAACGTGTGTGTGTATGCGGTAACATTGTTTGTGTTTGCGTGTGTGTATGCTCGTCCGCAGTGCAACACGGATAAAAAGGTAGGTATAATAATAAAAACTAACGAGAGAGAGAGAGAGAAATGTAGGTAGAGGATAATTGAGTTAACGAAGAACGGCGCAAGTGAAAAATACACTGAGAGAAAAAAAGCGAGAGAAGTGGAGGAAAGTCGCAGAGGAGAGGAGGTGCGGTCTCGCGCGGACACAAAAGCAGGAAAATCTCATTTGACCTATTTTCCCTTTGGCTTTATAAATTTTCACCAGGCTGGAAATAAAAGTTCGCAGGGGGTGGGCAGCAGAAAACGCCATTTGTACCGTTGGGATGGTAGTGGTGGGCTTTTAATTAAAAGAATCCGAAAATAAGTTCTCTGAAAAAAAGGTCGATTTTAAATACGAGCCAACGTGTGGGCAAAAAAGAGAGAGAAGGAGAGAAAACGGCTTCCCATATATGTATGTAAGCGTACAATGAAAAGCGCATGTACAACTCTCTCTCTCTCTCTCTCTCTCTCTCTCTGTCTGGCGGAGTGTAATTAAATTACGGAAATTTAATGGTTCCTTTGATCAATAGCGCGAATTACACTGCGGCAAATGGACAATAGAAATGGTCCGTTTGAGCCGCGTTTGCGGGCTTTGTATGTGGGATGCTTTGCTCGTGTACGATATAGGTGTATACATACATATATATTTGTCGGTGTGCAGTATTACGGCGGCCCCTGCAGCGCAGCGCCAAGGTGTCCAAGGCGACAGCGCCAACATCTCGGCTTACACAATGCCGCACAATTTCAGATTATAATTGAATTTCAGCTAGCGAAGTGCATTGCTTTGCGTTATGATTATTCCTCGGCTAAAATCATAATTGCACGACATCCAGCAGCACATCCACCAGCATGCGAATAATTTGTCAAGTGGAGAGATACGCAGAGGTCAGCAGGCAGCAACGAATTATATATTCGCGTTGTAGCACACAGCGTCATATCGATAAGCTTGCAAGCTCTGTTTGCGCATCGTTCCTGGGAATTAACGATGTGCAATTGTATACGCAATATCATCATTCTGAAAAGCGCTTAAAAATGGTATATACATTGATACTGATATTTGATTAGTATCCACACGGCTGCAATTTAAGCTCAACTGATTAAAAAGCAAAATTTGCAGAACTTACACGTTTTAGCACTCAAAGCAAAAAGCACACACACACGGGAGAAGATGATGAGGGAGCGGAGATAGGAGAGAGAGAGAGAGAGAAACTAAAATCTCATCTGGTGCTTTAGCGAGGTGGTTGGGAGGCAAAGTAAACCGGTGGCGCAAGCGAGAGGCCTGCCCCCGCGAATGAGCCATCGTCCGGCCGCCGCCATTAGCACAAAAGAGGCGCGCTTAGCGCTTCCGTGTCCCAGTGGCACTAATGACCGGAGTATCTCCCGCGACCCAAGCCCGCTTCAACCCCCTCGACATATAAACCCACACACACACAGACATACAGAGAGAAAGCGTGATCCGTTTGTTGGAGGGAGGCTTGAGATTACATTACCGCGAATCCTAAGCACTGACACACACCGAATTGCAACAGCTGTAACTGCCATGCATGCTTCGTGTTATGTACGCGTGCTGCTTGCTTGCTTGCTGCTGCTGCTACTGCTGTTGCGGCTGTTTCTGTTTGAATTATGATCTTTTGCTATATTACATACTGGCCTACATTCTCGACACGAGTATATACAGTGTATACCTCGTAATTCTGTATTAGTGTTTGGGGAGCGCGCTCAAATTTGACTCGCTGTTCCCGCTGCTTTCACTGCCAATTTACCTGCTACGCTATTGCGCTTTACATTCTGCAAGTTATACTCAATTCAATTAATCTTTATAACGAATTCAGTGATATTCTAACTTTGTTCATCACGAAAGAGCGTTTTATGAAGATAAAAACAAGCGGGTGCAAATTACACAATTGAATATTGCTATTGGAAAGAGAATAAGCGTATAGCGTAAGTCTGGAAAGCTCGATAGCTCGTGGTGCAGTGTGCTTAAAGTTCAGCTCTGGAAGTTTGTATTATCCTTCGCGGCTCGCTTCGAAAGGCGGCCATTGTTATTATTATAGCAAGTCAAACACAGAGCGCAAGTTTGCAAGCTGCGCGATGATCGAGCGCGTTTATCTTGGAATTTCTTCGATTATTACGATAGCAGCGCGCGCGCACTGCTCGTTAATTGTACGATTCGCTTGCGAAGTACGCATTAGAGCAATAAGAAAAGAGGAAACTGCAAAGTGCTTCTCGCTGTATCGATCGCTCTATAAGTTTTATAACGTCTTCATCTCTTACATTGCGCGCGATACTCATCGTATAATACTCGGCAGCATTACGAATTAAACAGACGGAGAGGGAGAGAAGTTTAATTCCGCTCGCTGTGAAATGAAACGAGGTACTATAAAGCTCTATTGTTTACGACTGCATAAACTCTTGACTCACTCGCCAGCTGAAAATTAACAATTCTAACTGCCGCACTATGTCCGCCTCGACGGCGATTATGATAAATTTCGCACGTGTCTGCAGTCGACAGATTCGCATTTATTTATCGCAAAACAGCCGCTCGGTAACGAGTTGTCGTGCGCAGGTGTGTATATAGTGCAACTATAACGCTGCGGAGACAAGAAGCGGTAGAATTGCCACAGTTCCATTGGTTAGATTAAAAAAAAAAAAAAGAAAAGAAGTCGCGCGCTCTCGAAATTAACGATGCGCTTTGAGATAGAGTCTCCCTGGCGCGCGACGCTGTTAAAAGTTTTATTAGTCTAGCTGTACTAGCTCGCAATATATACGTCCACAGTATCTCTCTCTTGCGCGCGCGCGCTGCAGGCTACGTGAGCCGCTTAAATATGGATAACCTTCGGCCGATTCCGACACTTTGCACATTACTCGAACTTGATTTCACTGGCCGTAAAGTCAATCGTGCGCTTTGCTAAATTAACGAGTGCCTTGGCAAATAATGCATCGAGCTTTTTTTTTCTTCTCTTTTGTTGTTGTTTTGGGAAATAAACACACGAAGAAATATATCTAGTCTCGAGTATGTGTATTACATATAGTCGGCTGCCAATTCACTTCCCTCGTTCACTTTATTTTCTAGCCGCTGACTTCCAGTCTCTCTCTCTCTCTCTCTCTCACGCTCGCTCGCTCTGACTCGTGGCAGCCCGGTGAGTTATGTCTCGACGGCTGATTTCATTAGGGTCGCCATTAACTCTGCCGGCAATCGACCCACATTCCCAAATTATTTACCACTGAATTCGCGCCCTCCTCGTTATTATTGCATTATACCCTTGATTTGTCAAACGAGAGAGAGAAAAAAAAGAGCTGCATCAATATTTTTGCATTCGCTCATAGCGTGCGTATAATGCCGATTGCCTTTCTGATTTTGACAGCTGCGCGTTTTTATAATATACATGTGCCTCGCTCAAATGGAAAATACAACAACTGCTTGAGAACAACAAACCACAATTAGTCTTCTTTTTTTAAACTAATCGAAAATAGTTGCTACTAATCGCTCTCTTAAGTCCACGCGACCCAAATAGAAAAACGACTATTTCCGAGTTGCTAGCGAATGATGACTCAACAATGCTGAGCCAAAAACAACGTTTTGTTTCTTTGGCTTATCTTATCGGAGATTCACGGAGAGCCACGTGCTTTTGCTCTCTCCGTCGCCCGGAAAGCTCGCCAAAAAAGAAAAAAAAGCTCGCGAGTACAAAATAGAAGATATATGAATTTGGGAAAAACAGTGGCGTTCTACTTTCGGAAAATAAAAGTTCGCGAAACGAAAAAACACAAAATACATTTACCGAGACTGCAGACTATACGACAATCGATACCAGTTCGATCCGCTTTTTCGGATTTACGCGTGAATTAACAAAACGCCTGGAAATTGCTGACCCCGTTGGAGTAAAGCAGCTTGAACTTGCAATTGCATAAATGAGCAAGCGCGACGCTGTTTTCCGTCTCGTTTTATTTTATTTTTTTTTTACCGTGGAGTTACATCAGCAATGACGTGTATTACACATGAGCGTGTATACGATGCTAGTGGCGCTAACTCATTCGGTCTGCCAGAGCGAGTAAAACGTCTCTTCCGTGCTTGCGAGCACGTTACGCGCTGACAGTTTTATATTTGCTCGAGGCCCTGCTGTAAGGCTCTCCTACCATCACGCTAAAAATGTATTTTCATTTTGCCGTTTTTGTTAGCAGAATAAATAACCGTGGTCGTTTGCGGCAATCGCTCATTCAAAGCTCAGCGCCCCGTTATAATGCTTTTGTCCGCGCTGACTCTGAAATATTTAAATGTCAATCGTAATACTCTCTCCATTATCATATCTGTCGCTGTTTGATTATCCTGCATCAACATTCAATTAAAGCGCATGCTTTGTCCTTGTGTGTTGCCGTTGTTGTATTGGCCCATCCGAATGTTTTGATTCATTAAAATATCAATTGCCAACGAGACGATCGTTTTCGACAATAAATTGTTTTTGATTTAAACTCGGGAAACTATATCGGGAGCGAATAAATTAATTCAATTCTCATCCGCGCTGGATATAAATTGAGGGTAATTTAATTTCCAAGCTATTTATACAGTAATTGCCGCTCGAGTATTGAATCAAACAAATGAAAGCGACTCCAATTAACAAAGTCGCAGTTGTTCTGTTCTATGTACCTGTCAACGATAACTCGCGTTATTTAACTTTTCTTTTTGCGCGATCGTGAAACAGGAGAAAGATCATTCCTCGTCAATGAATAAATCGTACTTTCGATCAGCCCAAGTTATTCTTCAATTTCTCCCGCAAGGAATTTATATAGTCTCCTTGAATTGTCCGATAAAACACTGAGAGAGAATAAACGCGTTGCGGATAATAGTGGATGAGCCGGCTGGCTACGTCGCGATCGATTGCACGTAAATATAGAGGCAGTGATTCCCATGCCTCCTTGCGACCAGACTAAGGAAAATACACTGTTGCCGCTTTTACGCGCCGCACACTATTATTTTTATTGCAAAGGATGCGACCTCGTGAATGGCTTGCAAACACTACTCCCCGAGTGACCACGCTATTGAATGAACAATTATACGATCTATATTTAAAAGCCTTTTCTAGTGTCCCGTAAAACACTTTGCTCGCTCGCCTATAGGCAAAATCAGCGCGCCTATAGCTCCTGAGTGAAACTTATGCTCGTCGTCAACATTTTATCTCGCTATCCGACGATTTATTCGCGTACAATGTTCCAAAGGAATGTGAAAACCCATTACGGTCGATGGCCAAGTCTTTTGCTAATTTTCAAAATAGATTTCTTTTTTGTTGCGCGCGTGTCATCCGACACGAGGCGGCATCTCGTATTTTTGAACTTTTCGCCTCGCACATTATTCTCTCGGCTTTTTTTTTTCTTTCGCGTATATATCGCGACTGAAATTTACTTTAGCTCATTAGACGCGCGTCGCCGAATGAAAACTCCTTCGTATGCGAGATGCAGAGCGCGAATAAAAAAATTCCTTCTTTTTCTCTATAAAAGCAGTCGTCGTCGTCGTCGTCGTCGTCGTCTCAAACGGCGGAGCTTTTATTCGTGTGCGCCGTCTCTGTTATTTTCTCTCGCCATGCCATCATCGAGCTTTCTTTCTCTTTTGCTTTTGTTCGGACGCTCGCTCTCTTTATTTTTAAATGCCTCGGCCTTATGCATATTCATGCGAGTCTGAAAATAACTGCGCTCTCTTGCGCGCGGGCGAAAGCTATAGGAATTAGAAAAATTGCGAAGCTTATAAATAGAAACGAACGAGCAATTGTTTCTTTGCCTCTTTATGGATCGCAGCTTTATAAACAAGCTACACAGGAAGTTTCATTAACGAATGCTTGCTTTATTTTTTTTTTTAATTAAAGAAGTTGGGCATTTTTCTCGTTTTTGTCGAACGAGTATAACAGTATTACAGTTGCTGTGCGCGAGCGAGGGAGGGAGGGAGCAAAAAAAAAAGAGAGAAACGAGAGTTAAGGAGGGTGGAATACCGAGGCGCTGTGCGTTCTCTGGCGTATAACTACGTGACTGGGAAACCCGCATAGTGTCCTCGCTAATCTAGCCTGGCATGGAATTAATTTTAACATTGGGAAGCCCCGCGAGCAAACTTACTATCTCTATACACATCCCTGCGCCGAGCAGCGCGAGCCTTTGTGTTTGGGGGAAAAAAGAAGAACAAAAAAAAAATACAGCAGAAAAGTTTGTCCGCATGTAAACGCGTGTAATTCGCAACAGTTGTTTAGTCCGTAGGGTAAATCCGCGCAACGAAATACGCCGATCTCAATTAAAAATTCAGTCGAGAGTTGCGTGCAATTTGTTTAACTCTCCGACATGTGTGCACGTATTGTGTATATGTGTGCGTAGAGTTTTGGCGCCGAAAGAGTTGATAAAACTTTGACTAGTCAAATTATACGCTTCTGTATTCCGCGGCGCGTGCGCCCTCGCTGAAACTTTCATCCGCTAATAACCGTAGACACAAAGCATTACGAATTCCAACGGAACATCAAATATGTATGTTCCCGTGCGCGTATACTGGCTGACGAGTCTAGTTTCTAATTTCCAAAACTAAAATAGATTATGCCGAAGCTTTTTGCAAGAGAAACTCCGTAAACTTCTACCATCGAGATTTTCGTACTTTTTCATCCGCAAACGCAATATCTTTCATAGAAAAGTGTAATCTCTGGCTCATTATTTGCTATGTGAAAGAAGCGAGCTCCCAAGTTTTTTTCAAACGAATAAAAGCTCGAAGGTTAAAGATTTCCGTTGAAAAAAAGAAGCTTTTTACTCTCCGATCCAATTATCGAACAACTCGAAACTGCTCGCGAGCTTTCAAAAGCTGAAAAGCTAGAAAATTTCAATCCTCTAATCAAATTTAAAACGTCCAATTGTGGAATAAAAAAAAAAGTGCGCCGCACATGGAAGTGCGATATTTCTCTCTGCCGCGAGAAGAGAGAGGGAGAAAAAAAATTGCAAGCGCTCGCGGTGCTGACGGGGCGCGAAGTGGAGCGGACGCGAGAAATGCGAAGAGCGCGAGAACGGAACGGCCAAGATTCGAATTGACTTCCGACCTTTTGATATTTCCCAGGGAATTTAGCCTTTGACAAATCATCTTTCTTTATCGAAAAGCTTGCTCGCAATATATATTTCACATCGACGGATATTCTGAAGTCAATCGTAAAATAATGATCTCGTTAGGTCGCTTCAATCTTTCACTGCCGAGTGGTATTTATTTACAAGTCCGCAAGGGGCAAGGGGAGAGAGAGAGAGAGCAAAGAGGAGTGAGAGCGAGAGGGGTATAGTTGCAACGCTCTGCGAGAGTATTTACGAGGGCGCCACTGTCGTCGCGTGCGCGCGGGCGGGTCCACTGGGTCACGGGTCGATCTCTCTCTACGAGTGCGAGTGAGAGAGAGAGATGGGTACGCTCCAATTTGCGCTTGATATTGATCTAAGCTTTTCCGCCCACGAGAGCAAGCGAGACGACGACGACGACGGCGACGCTAGCCAAAGGGACTCGCTCTTACTCTCGAGTGGCGACTCGGATGCCAAACGGATATACTGACTTTGGATCTGCTCCCTCGTTACTTGTTTTTTTTCTCACTCTATCCACATGCTTTTCACTTTGACGAATCGCGTTTCAACGTCGCTTTTATTCCAACTACCCGCGGGAGGGAGGACCACTTGACAAATGCACCCGATGCTTCTTTAAATTAACGACGCGCGCTCATCGCTCCTCTCTCGGCGTAATGCGATTGAGCGATCGAGGACTTGCTTTTTGATTGGGAACTAAGGAAGAATGAAAAAAAAGGAGAGAGGATCTTTTAGTAGAAGCCAGGGATCAAAGGCAACTTGAGCAGCTTTTCAACGAAGTTAACGATAGACTTTCCGTTTAATTTCAGTGCAATTGGTCATTATAAACTTGGATGTTATTTTACTTCAAAAGGAGCAGTAATTGCTGTTGATTTTACTGATACGATTCACTCTCGTAAATTAACATTCTGCAATTACTCGGAATTGTCGAACAAAACAAGAGGAATTCTTTGATTTAACTTTATACACATCAAATATAAAGCAATTCAAGGGAATGCAAAAAAATACGCACAACAGAGATACTCGCGGCAATTTCCGCAAAATCGGATAAGCCAATAAATACCCTTTTCAGCTACTCCCCTCGGCTACAATAATATTTTCTCGTAAATATCAATACTGCCTGTGGAACTATACGGCGAGTAAATATTGAGCGCGCGCGGAAATGATTCCCCAGCGGGAAAATTAGCCTTCCGGAAAAAAAAAGTCAAAAAAACGGGGGATGATGCTCGGAAGTTTTATTCACGCAGCGCCCACGAATAAAAAAAAGGGGGGAAGAGGAGGGGTTGTAGTGCCTGCATACTCGAATTTACGCCTCTGACGTCAGTGAGAGTGAGAATGGCGGTAGCAACGCGCAGCAGCTCTCTCTCTCTCTCTCTCTCTCTCTCTCTCTCTCTCTCTCTCTCTTAATCCAATATCGTTCGGTTTAATTTTATAGAGGCTTTGTCGCTCGCCTCCTCGTCTCCGCGCGCGCTTTTAATGCGATTTCAGCTTGCAGGCGTTGCTTGCAGGTGGTTTTTGCCAAAGTTTCATGAATTATTTATTTAATATTTCACGGAATTTTTGGCAGCGCAAAAAAGGATTATATTGATAAGCAAATGTATGCGAGGAGTTTGTGACGTCAACGCATATAGCAGAAGCTCCTGAGGCGACGACGACTCGCTGCCCTATATTTGTCTTCTTTTTTGTGCCTCTCTTCTCGACAAAATACACACACACATGGTGGTAGACTCGAATTTATATTCCTCTTCCTTTCCTAGTCATACACTGTCGCATACTTTTTATTCAATATGCCCTTCGCCTTTTCCATGAATTCTCGCGAAAATTGTGCGCGCGACACGTGTACAGCGTTCGAGCATTGATTTTCATATTCCTCACGAGAGGAAAAATATAAAGCCGAAATTTTCGGGAAAATAAATTTTTGTACAAAATCGACGACAGCGTATAGCGTTTTATTTAATACTTACCGCGACATAAATAAAGCGCGGCAACATCTTTTTCGGATCTCTTTCTCTGTCGCTGGTGTGGAAGAGCTAAGCTTACGCGTGGGTGCCTTCTCTATCTCTCGAATGTTTTTCTCGGCGATCAATACAAACACGCGCACTGCTTTTTCTTTTTCTTTTTCTTCTTCGGTTTCGCTACTGCTATACTACTGCTGCTGCTGCTGTTGCTGATGTTATAGTGCCGGAGAAAGATTTTCCCCTGGGATTTTTATTTTCGCGAGCGTGCAAAACGTTGTCAATGTCACGTAGCTTCGCGCTTATCGCCCGCCTGCCCACCCAAACTTCTGGACACTTGTCCCACACATATACACACACTCGCACACACCCGCGGCAACAGCTTGACCTGCAATCGTTAAATTGTCTTTTGTAACTTTAACGAGTTCTTGCTGTCAAGTTATGCGATCTTTTTCTCTTTTCAAAATATCTTGTTATCCTATACTTTTTTTGCTAAGTTTGTTTTTCTTTTTGCTTTGTTATTCTCGTGATTTCCGATTGACACGCTCCAATAGTTTGTTACTGTGGGGATATAATTACCGAGTGACTTTCAGTTGAAGCATAATTTTATAGATAAAGTTATAATTTACAATTCAGTGGAACGCTGTTTTGAATTTTTCACTCTGCGATTAATTGTGTTGCGTTGCATTTCTTCTCGATACCGTTGTTATTGCGTCAATTGAGTTTTACCTGGAAGAGATTTAATTGAAGTACTTTTTCATATTCTGATAAAATACTTCGTTTCAGCAATGTGTGTTCTTTGTTAAGGAACCAGCCTGAAAAAACAAATTTTAATTAATTGCCAAGTCAACAAAAAAATCTCGCTATTGTGCAGACGAGAATATATTGACTCAAGGAAGAAATTACGAGCTCGATTCGTTCTGGAAATCCAATTAACCATAATGACCTTAACATTGTTTTGATCATTAATTTTTCATGAATCAATCAATTGAATTGGCCGATATCCTCGTGAATATTCCAAAGTTGTTACACATAATCGCAGAGAGGAGTGTGTGTGTGTGTGTGTGTGTGTGTGTGTGTGTGTGTGTGTGTGTGTGTGTGTGTGTGTGTGTGTGTGTGTGTG